>VZTR01033854.1:219523-229715 GCA_013400775.1 Chaetops frenatus | reverse complement strand
GAAACACCCAAGAAGATTGATTTTGGGGTTTTTCTTTCACCCTCACTCATGACCTGGTTTTTATTCTTCGCAGAGTTCTGATTTGGATGAGAACCATGACACTCCCTGGACACATGTCTAATTTGGACTGAAGTGCNAGCTTTATTGCCCATTAAATGGCTATTAAGCACCATCAGAAAAGTGAAGACTTTTCATCTATGTACTGCCTGAGGTTAAATTTCAGTTTTAAAAGGAACTTCTTTTTATTTCAGATAGGCTGTGCATATAATCCTTCTAAATGAAAATCTAGAGTTCATTCTGATTGGATACGCAAGGTGGGAAAGATGTTCATATCTATTTCAGATTTATGATCTTATAGTACATTTTTGCAATATGAGATTTTAAAATTTTCATTTATGTCTTTGAGGCAGATTATTTTGAATTTAGCAGATTGGTTTTATTTTGTTAAAATAAAAAGTTACCTAAGTAAGCATCAGTGACACAACCTCAGTTACATAACATATATTGACAATTACAACTAAAATTCATGCTTCCTCAGGTATATTCTAGGAAAAAAATATCTCTTCTGTTCCACATATTTTACATAATGCCTTCCTGAATTCTTGAAATTGATGTAGTTATAAAATAATAGCACTTAACTTCTTTTTCTACCATGCAGTTTCAACTGGTGAAGGATTCTTCATACAGCTCTAAAGCACTTTGCTGCTATTAAGTTTAAGAGCTACTGAACCCTCTGGGGGATAAATGTAGCTATTCAAGTGCAAGGTCATTAGGAAAACCTGAAATTTACTAGTTAGTTGTTATGTCTCCTGTAAGGAAAGATATCTTTAAAAATGTATTTTAAGAGCAATGACATCTTAGAAGCAGTAGCCAAAAACCAAAATTGAGTGTGTTATTACTGATTTAACAGCACAATGGAATCTCAGTTCCAGACAGAAAAGCAATATGATAAGAGCAAAACAAACAAGTTTTTTTTTTTTTTTTTAATTCAGAATTGATGATTCAGTTACTCAAATTCATCAGTTTCTCTGAGAACTCTGTAAGAGGTCACAATTCCCTTCTTACCAAATTTGGTTTGGTACACAAATGGCAATTACCTCCTTCTTAATCACAGTTGCAGAAAATGTCTGATTTCATTGAGCAGTTGCTAGCAGAGGGTAACATCTCATCTAGATCTCAAGAGGCATTGAGGCTAGAAGAAATATTTATGAACAGTCCTTAGTAAGAAGGCTGTTCTAATTCTCACCCTGCCTTTTACTGTTTTTAAGGGTTACCTTCATCTTTCTCTTAGTAACCATCTTCCTCTTCCCAAACCCTATGAGTGAATGCTTAGGGAGCTATTGCATTTTCTCCTTTCTGCAAACTAAAAGTCTTTACCTCACTACTGTAATGAACTCATCAATGCAAGTGGCTAACATAAATATTCTCCTTGCTGATAGATACAAAATTGTGAGAGAAAAAAAATACTACAAAAAATTTATTCCAAAGCACAGGTAGATTTTTCTTTAGATCTTATGAATTGTTATAGCAGCACTCTGAATAAACTAAATATTATTTGACTTTGGAAATTCAGTTTCAGATCTTATTTTTACAAATTCTTGATTCTTTTCTGAATCAGTGAGTTCTTTGTCAGAATACATGCTGTTTCTACAAACAGGTTTATACAAAAAAAGTTTCTGAAAAAGTTTGATAAAGCTAATCAATTTAGCATTTGAGTGAAAATACAGAATTCAAACCTTGACTTATTGTATATAAAGATCTGAATTGCACACAGTGTGAAATTTTACTATTAGCCTTTGCCGGTAAATAGCACTTTATTAGAAGTTACACAAGCATCTCACAACTGGTCAGCTGAAAGCTGTATTATACTGTTTATATAAGAAGCTTAGAAATAGCAAAAAGTCTGTTACATTTATAACAAGATAGTAAAAATATGAGTGTAATATTTGGAATAAACAGACATGGAAGAACCTATTGCTTAAGCTTAATGATTCTCTTTGTGTAACATGCACCTTAGATCTTCAGTATTGACTTTAACTGCACTGACTCCTTTGGGTTGAATCAATCAGATGTGTTTGATCTAATCCTTCACTCGAAGGGAATGAGAAGAATCATGATGGACAAGGACCATTTGCTTTGGTTTTAGTCCTGATAACCAAAATTGGATCCAACTAGTAAAATATTCCTTCTGATGAAATCTGGGCTGCCCTTTGCATGGCTGTGAGATGGAGGTTGTTGTGATTTGCTTGACAACAGAGAAAGTGGACATAGTGTCTGTCTTGAAGATCTTATAGATGTCTCCAAGATACTGAAAAATAAAGCAATTCTCCTCCTCCAAAGAAACTCTTTATTGAAAGTGACCACCTACAGAATCCCCAGGCAGAAGCGATGAAATATTAATAAGCCTATATGAAAGGTTATGAAAGGTTATTCCATTAATATTCAGTGTTAAACCTATATGGAGGATAACCCTGTTACTGTTAATTGTTTCTATGTAAAGGACTCAGAAGAAATCAAAATGTGAGAATTAATATGTAACAGTAAGGTTGAAGAAACTATTCCAGTTCTAAGAAAAGCCTTCAGTAAGGCCCTAAGTGAAAAGTGTGTGAGAAAAGGACGGGAAAAGGTAAACTGGTTGATGAAATGAGAGTAAAAAGGAAGCACACTTGTGGACAAGAAGAGTTACATATGGTTAAAACTTGAACAGATCCTTAGCAATAAAGAATAAGTTATCAAACAAGACCATGCCTCAAGTTAATCAAAGAGTGTTAAATGTGCATATAACTCAAGCTGTAGGTGCCTCAGTGAAGTGGAGATGAAGAATGTAGCAGTGGGATAGGTTATGTGACCAGTGAGTGACAGNGGGTTATATTTTACAACCCAAGACACCAGTCAATGTAATAGACAACATGGTTTTAGCACCTATCCTGGCTTTGTTGTCAGGACACTCCTGAATAGCTGTCCCCATTAAAGGATCTACAGCCAGCTTGTTCTTTGAAAGTCCATGCTGTACCCCTGTTTACACCAGCTCACCTGTGGTGTGTCCATGAGAAACTGGCTGAGCTGACCTCCAGAGTGTTGGCAACACAGTGCTACCAGCAGCCACGCTATCATCTCTTATCCATCATGTTGGTATTTGATTCCAGCACTGTCTTGCTGCAGAGGATTTTTCTGCCTCAACTTGTCAGTATTTGCACTGACTTTCTGCATGGAGATGGACTAATGAGCTATTACAGACACCCTAAATTAGACACTGAAAAAGAACACATGCTGAGTTTATCTTTTTGGATGCTCTTGAAAGACAAAATCAGTTTCTCTGTTGTACAACTAGCAGTGTTATTGAGTGTAAAAAGCTACACTAATTTCCTTTCTTCACTAAGATGTTTTTATATCATTGTGGCATGATGTGAAGTACATGTTTAGAATTAAAATATTCCACAAAGTAAGTAGAAGAAAACTGAACAAATGCAATTATGACAAAGTTAACTTTCCTCTGACTTCCTCCTAGTTATCACGAATATAGCTGTATCTTCAAGGGTCCAGTCAGCTGTGTACAGCTGGTTTTTTAGGGCACATCATTAAAAAATTCATTACATCCATGACAAAATGTATCTGTTTTCTTCCATGTTTCAAAGCGTTTTGTACATGAAAATAGGTTAAAAACGTGAATAAATGTAAAAGAACTTTCTTTTAATATGTTACAAAACATAAACACAAAAGACTGTTATGCTAATTAAGCAAATGGACTTAATGTATTTATTTAAATTAAACATAAAACTATTTTTAAAATAAATTGGTGTGTTTTTAGACTCCTGCAAAAAACAGTTTCCTTGTTCTGATTTCTCCTCTGCATTCACACAGACCTAACAGGCATCTCCCTGAAAGTATTTTTGGCTAGATAAAAGAGTTTTACAGCTCTGGGGAAAATAACCTCACTATTGCTCTTAACTATCCCTTTGATACTTTCATAAAAATGTTAGACCAAACAGAATCTCTCCAGGAAATTCCTAAACTCTAACCTTTTGGGGTCAGAGAATGCAGCAGACAGTTTGTTGTCTTGAACAGTGACCTCAGTGCAATTCTACTCCAAACAAACTTTTAGATGCTATCTTTGTATTATCTCAGGGGATTTCAGTGCTAGCCCTTAGAGATCAACAGTAGCACTTTTTGTACCACTTTCTTCACTTTCTAAAGAGAATGAGGAAATGACTCTCAAATCCATGAAGTTCCAAGTATGTTGTAATTCTATTGGCTCTCTCAGAATAGTCCCAGTTAGGCAAAAATTCTATAATGAAAATAATTTCTAAGAAGATAAAATGTGCAGTATTTCAGTCATTATGATATGAATAATTCTGAAGCCAGAGCCAGTTTTGTGCATATTTAGGATATGATAGGACTGAATTAGGTTTTGTGGGTCACCAAGATGATTTCTGTTGTAATACAATACATGTATAACTTCTTTCACAAATGTAGGAAGCTGCATCTTAAAAGTGGTTTTTAAAGAGCCATTTTCTTAATTCATATAAGCCATTATCAGATAGAACTTATCTCAGGATTCTTAGTTGAAACAAAAATTAGAAAGTTTTGCAGAAATAACTTAGCTCTTTCATGGAAATAAACTTGGACAGAAAAATGCAGGAATTAACATATTTTTGAGACCTCAAATTCTTCCCATCGAAACTTGTGTATTACTTACTTTTCTCTTAACATAAAAATTGCATTAAAAAATGTTTTGGTCAAATATTTAGCCATTCTAAATTAAGAAAAGAAATCTTGATAAAGATTATATAATGAGGAAATTATTCAGTGGGTTTGTCAAATACACTAAAACCATCAAATTAATAAATATTGTTTGGATAAATTAATATAATACAATAATCATACAGTTCCATTGCTCTTTTTGGATAATTGAGTTTTCAGTCAACAAAAAAGGCTGTTTTAGAGAGCCTCCTGTGAATTCTTGGGGCTTTTCAGGTCAGGATACATTACAAACTTTGATCAATCTTTTCTGGAAAAATTGCTCAGTGGCATTTCTTGCTATTTTACCCACTACTTTCTCCCAGAAGGCCAAAACCCAAAGATCTCTGTATTGCTCCATCTGTAAAAGCACATCTGTCAGTTTAAATTAGATAGACAGCTTCCTATAGTCAAGGGGCAGACTAATGCCATTAACCTTCAAGCTTTACAAGAACTTTTTGGTGTTCAGTTTTCAAATGCAATGCAAAGCAACTGCATGTGAAAATGATAAATGTTATGAAGAGTAAACAAACTATTATTTTGTTTCATATTATTTGGGTTTTAGGTATTGATTTACCAAGTAGTAGATTTTTAAGGAGAAATGTGTTCTTTGTGGTTTACTGTGATCTTATAAAGCACAGATTAGATGGGAACAGTATTCAGTTGGACAAAAGAGAGCTCTCTTGAATCTTTAAACACCCTCTTCCCCTCTCCAAATTATAAGCTGTGTGCCTGAAACATCCCAAACGAGGTAAGAACAGATTGAATGACCTGGTTACCAAGGAAACTTTTAATACAGAAACAGCTGCACAGTACTAGATAAAGTTATTATGCTTTCCCTTGTCTTCAATAGTTAAATAAAGTTGCAGATCCTTTCTGTTTGTCATTTATAGACCTGTACATCCTCATTAACAGATCATGTGTTAAACAACAAGAAGCTTATCACTATTCTGTATAGCATAGCTCTCATGACAAAGGCAGTTTGTTTTTTTAAAAAAGATACATGTGTGAGATAATGCTGAGTGAAGATAAAAATCTACAAGTTAACTGCTTGGGGAAAAAGAAAGCTTGTTTTGCAGCAAAGAAGGAAACATATAACCATAAGCATAGGTAAATTTAGTAAAGTTGGAATTTATGTATGATGTTATAACATAAAAAAGTGTAGAGATGTAAAATGCAGAGGTTCAATAAACTCAGTGTTACAGCCACCTCTTCTCTAAAACAATAACAACCTTTTGAAGCTTCAAAATAAATAAATTGATTATATACATTCTTCTTTTTTGCACTTAAGTTGGATGTAATAAACAATGAAAACAATGAGCTCAGTTTTAAAAGAATCTGATGCAATTCTGTGAAGTTCAAAGAACACAACTCCCATTCCCACTGACTCCTGTGGTGTCTAAGGATATTCAGTTATTTGACTAAGTCATAATGAAAGAAGCGTGGCAGACAGCTTAATGCAGAATGTCAGAAAAATTGTCCTCAGGAAAGAACACCCAGATGTGTCAATGAATATAATAAATTTTCAGTTTTATGAACCAGATATAGTTCAGTTCTGTGGTGTGTCCTTCATTACTCAAACCTAACTTTTGAAAAGACATCTCTGATGGAAGAATTCAGATTTAATAAAGAGTTATCAAATTTATTTAGGTAAAAAGACTTAAGACACTTCAGAGTATTCCCATTCTGTTAATGAAGAATTATTGATAGCACCCTTTATCTGTCAGATTAATCCACTGTTGCCAACAGCAAAGCTATTCTCAACAGGAGATTATTAGTTATCAGCAGAAAGTAAGAGTATTTATTGAAAAAATATTAATAGACAAAGAAGTGAAAAAACATAGCAATATAAACAGTTTCATGCTAATGCATGAATCAAAATACTGTGATTAAAACTATTTTGCAAACCTTTAAGAAACATGTAATATAAAGTACTAAATGTTTCCAAATTAGAAAGACTTTAAGAGTACTATTTTCAAGATGCAATGAAAATGCAGTTTCTATCTGTGATTTCTACCCATGTTCTGTAGGGGCACACGTGACTGCAAAACTGTGATAAACCCAGTAGCCTGTACTGTGCACTGCTGTATCCTCTTCATTCCCATTATAGGCAGTAGACTTTCTTGTCAAAAGTGGTCAGGTTAATGGAAATAGGGAAAGAAATCTCTTCCAGACAACAGAACAAGGGATCAAGTCTTAGGAGAAAGGCTTTTATTATTGTGCTGCCTGTAGCTAAAGACCTTCACCACTAGGCTAGAAGGCCTGCTTGCCTTAGTGACATTCTCTGATCTAGTTAACAACTTTTTTCTTTTTCCCTTCCATAACAGAACAGTTGAAACACGTGAGGCAGAAACTAAACTTACCTTTTCATGAGCTTTATGTTGGTCATTAGGAGGGAGATTGAAAGGCTAAAGGAACTTTGTTTTAATTTTCTGAGTCAAAATAGTGTATTGAATCTGGGTTTTTGTTATCTTTAGGGAGTGCTTTAACCAGTAAGGTACTGTACAAAAGCAAAATTGAGAGGGCATCACTATCACCACTTGTACACAGATTTTGAAGGAAAGGATACAGGCAGCTATCTGAAGAGTAGAATTTGGACTGTAAAGTTGGAATGGGAGGAGGCAACTCTCTGCAACAATAAGAAAAACATTTAAATACAGGAAAAGAGTTTAAATTAAACCACATTCCTGTTTTTGGGCTTATGTTGGGCCAGTAAGAAGTGCCTCTCTGCTCAAAGCGTGGCTGAATGTGTCTTGTGCGCTCTAGAAACTGAGGGCAATGAAGTGAGTTAAGAACAAAGCTGCTCAGTACTGCAGCATCAAGTGTGTTTGTGTTTTCCTGGTTTAGTTAATCTAGCCTTAAATTCCATTCTAGATATTACACAGGAAAACTAGTAGCACCAGAGACCAAATGTGTATCTGCTGAGTCACAGTTCTCTGCCATAACCACAAGAACGACGTTCCTAATGAGGAACTATAGCAGGCATGAGTCACTGTGATTGCTGTTCTGCAAAGTAACGTTTTACCTTCTCATTTAATAATTTTCACATTGTACTTACGTTAACTTGTACTTTTGAAAAATGTTTTATATACGGCGTAAGTATTTTCCTTAATTTTGTTTGTTTCAGAGAANAAGATATTTCTTATAAATTGTATATAGTACATACAGAAATAAAAAAGCTTTTTCGTTCACTTTTTCTTATGTTAATATTTAAACTTCCTTATTATGATATTTCAAAAATATTACTAATATTGCATAAAGCATATACATGCGAGTAGCCTTTTGCAAGAATACTATTTTAAAAAATGTTTATAAAATAGATGTTGAATACTCACAGCATGAATAAAGTTTGGCTAGACAAAATGACTTCTTCTAAAGTCTGCATCTCACAAGTTAGACAAGCAGTTATCAATGACCCACTATTAATACAGGTTTTATTGTTAATTTGCTGAATCTGAAAACTATACTCTTTTAGTTTGTGATTTCTCTTCCCATTTTGAAGATGAAAGATTTTCCAAACACAAAACTCTTGGAGAAACTTCCTAGGTGCTCATTTATTAGTACCACATAAATACCACTAAGAGTCTCCACTAAACTAAGAAAAAAGAGATGATTTTTTGATCAGTTAAATATTTGGACAGCTCAGCTGAACACTAAAAGTCTGCGTTTACCAAGTCAGTACACAGTGGTATCTGAAATAATGAAAGGGTAAAAGGCATTATCTTACACCCCACAGTGTGGTAACTGTTGGGACATGGGTGTTTTTATAAGTAAAGATAGCTGACCACTAGGCACTTTTAGCACAGTAGAAACACAGCTGGCTTTAGTTCATACTGAAAATTATTCTGAGTTAGTTGAGTTTGCTTGTTAGCAAACATCTTTAATTCTCTTGCCAACCAAAACAGGAATTTTTAAGTGTCTCTTGCATATTATCAGTAATCTTTAATGGAATGTCTTTACAAGTATGTAATCTACAAGAAGTGTCAGAGAAACCTGTCCTTTTGCCCTTTTATTTCTACCTGATGGCTTTAGAATCATTGCCGACTAATGATACTAAAAACTGTGGTAGGTCAAACTGATACAAAGGTATACTGGTGCCTCTTTAAACTGTCTCATAATGTCTCATAAATCCTTCTAGTAAAGACCACACTGAATCTCAGAAGAAAATGAAACATGGAAAATAAATTTAGTGAAATTTAAAAAGCCATCCAAGAAATTGCTACTCAAATGACATTTCAGGCTACAAATAAATATCTGTTTTTCAAGAAGAAATCCAAGAGAGTACTTAAACATAAATAGTGTCTATACAGTTAGAAGCTATCTACAGTAAAAATCTATTTTTTGTTTTAGAATTACTTTTCAACCAGTCTGAACAGGGTTCTAATGTACAAAGCCATCTGTAGAAATGAAGTGTACTTTCTGTAATTCAAACAATTTTATCATCTGGAGGAAAAGAACAGACATTTCAGAAGTGACCAAATATGCACAATAGAAACAAAAATGGTTCCATACTATAGAAGTGCATTTCCTGAAGTTGTTCTCTATGTTCAGTATCCTTTCCTTTCTTGCCTTTTTTTATTCTTCTCCAGTGTTCACATCATTTGACCATGAAAGAGGTTATTTTTATACTAAAGTTTTATTTAGATAGTGCCATGCTTCTGCATTATACTAAAAATAAAAACAAAGCAGACTCCTGCTAATTGAATCCTAACATGTCCCAGAATACCACAAAGGCCAGCACTTCACAAAAATGACCAAGAAAGTTTAAACCCCACACATTCCATGTGCTCTCAGATCCCTTTTCTTTTCTCTAGCAGGGGTACAAGCAAGCAATGCCATTTACAGTTCATTATTTTATCTACTATACCCAGTGCATGCAGTAGTTACGTGAAGGGTGGTAAGAGAAAAATAAGCAACCAGTAGCATGCTCCAAGCTGAATTAAAGCTTTGCCAAAAATAATGTACATATTTTCAGCTTATTTTGGCTGTATACCAAACATGAAACAATTTGTACTGGACTGTTACTTGTTGAATTGATTGTGTTATCCAATTACAGATTTGTTTTATTTAAATGTAACTTTGTGTATTTTCTTTTCACGTAATAAGATGATATTTCCTATAGTATAAAAATACCAGAATATAAAATTTCATCCCTTGGTGTTACGTTCTGAACTAAAAAGTTTCTTACAGGAAAAATTCTGCTTTGGAGGAAGTGATTTATTTACTGTAGGAGCCTTTGCATGCAAGATGATTCACATGCATTTATAAATGTCTAATTCCAAAAAGCCATTGTTTCATTGACATATTGTGTATGTCATTAACAATACAGATACATGTATAAAATATTAATTATTAATTACATAATGTGTATGTGACATAAAGTATACAGAATATAGTATATAGTTTACTATGTACAGTATATAGTATATAGACCATAGAGTAAGTATAAATATTA
>VZTR01033854.1:177973-213880 GCA_013400775.1 Chaetops frenatus | reverse complement strand
GCAGTTGTTCACCTAACTCTGCATCATTAAGTAATACTGGATGTATAACAGATTCTATAGCTGTTGGGTATTTTGACAGTAAAGAAAGAAATGCTCAAAATTTTCTGGATCCAGACCTAGATCCACAACTGGGTTGCTCATACACTGAGTGTGTACCATCAAATATTCCAAGCCACATGTAAGTCCAAACAATGTGTGTTTAGTGGTGAGATCCATCTAATCAATTTCAAGGCAAAAAAACCCAGTCACTTATTAGAGACCGACTAGAGTTGCATTAAACTAGCCTAAAAATGTCTTAGTTAGATTTCATTCTGTTTTATTCACTTGACAAAAAATGTAATAAAAATATTGAGAACTTAAGATTTTGATAAATTACAATGAATGTATTTTATCAGTAAAATTTTTCAGTAATTAGTATACAGAAAAAAAAACATGAACATACAGCTGACAGATGCTTGGGTAATTGGGTTAAAGTTTTGTAGTGGGATTTTAAAGAATGTGAGAGATAATCTTTCCATTTAAATTAATCTTGGGACACAGAGACATTAATGCCATACTTATGTTATCCAACAGTGTGGTTCTTGGTAGTAATTAATAAGACTTTTCAGTTACTACTAAAATTAACTTAGTCATGTTTCCAATTATTGCACCTCAACTACATGCCCGCATAATTATGTTGGTTGATGTAACATGAATTATAGCTCTCATAAAAATAATTACTCTTTTTAGCATGATATCAAATATAGTATCTTTTTACTGTTTGACAAAAAAAAGTTATCAACACAATCATTTTAGCCAAGGTGAGGTGGTAGGCTGGTACTCAGAAAATTCACATCACTGCACACACACACATAAGAGCAGTCTGTGATGCATGTTATGATGCCATAATTTCAGGTAAGTGAACAAGAGTAGTTTGGCTTGACTGCTTAGGAAATCTTGTCTTTTGTTTCACCACTCCTTATGACAGAGATGTTTATAGCAGGCATAATTAAACGTTCACATATGATGAATGCCCTAAATCAACAAAATATTATAGCAATTGCTGGTGTTGAGCACAATGCAATATACATTACTCTCAAAATAATTCCCTGGCAAATAGAAGACAAAACATTTAACCTAGTGTGGATATTTAAAAGTTCATATAGCATCTGAGAATGAAGAATTCAAATATTCTCTGTTGGTCCAAGAATTACAATGAACTTAGAACTTTAGCAGTTGTTTTATATTCTTAAGAATAAAGGCCAGACATCATTGATTTTATTGTTTAATAATATGATCAAATCACATTTGTCAATCCAATCATTGCAGTGATATTGCACACTGTCTTGTTACTAGTATTCCAGTCGTATCATTTTGACTTCAACATTTGAGTGCTTTTCAGTAAGTGCCTACCCTCTCCTGCTAGGACCCCATCCATTAAAGTAAATATGCCTCCATTAATAGCCTCTCTCCATTATACACACTTCCTAAAAAACAGGAGTGACTATGAAACCTTGGACTACATTTTCATTTCACTCCTTAATACATGTTATGATAAGGCTATCCTATAAATCACTGCCTTGATTGTCTCTATGATACAAGGCCACTACACTTTTATGAATAGCATATAAGTGAACACAGGGAAAGGTGCTTTAAAAATATATAATCAGTGCTCCTTTAGTTTCATTATTGGAACTGTCTGTAATACAGATTCTATCTGAACTAGTGACCTTCTCCCATAACAATGAGTGCAATGTTTCATGTCAGTGTTAAAAGAATTTTGAATTCCTTCTAATAACAGCTCTGACTTTTCTTTTCCAACGTATTTCAGAATTTGAACTTCATGTTCCTACTTGAAAACATAAGTAATGTGAACAAATATCTTCCGATTCTATGGAGACTTGGATTTATGATTAAAGAAAAACAGGCACTAGAAGCAATATGTGCTCCACACATAAAAAGGGAGCAGTCAGCTAAACCAGTGTAGTGATGGAAAACAGAGTGGCCTTTGATTGATCAGTAAGTAGATATTTCTTCATCACGAGAAAAGGAAACATTCTGAAGTTGAAAAAGGTCTGTAAGCTCTAGCACTAAAATTCATTTCAGCTCAATATGCATCAGGAACACAGTATATTGTAAAAATAGATAGAGCAACGAAGGGAAAAACAAAGTCTAACTTTACTTCCAAAGACTATGGCCTAATTTTGTTTAAACTCTGACATACTTCTCATCCTGATAGTGCCCAAAAATTTCATAGTATTTTACTGAGATTACCCCAAAGAAGTATACAGATTATCATTAATTTAACTTAAATAGCATAAGATTTTAATATTTTAAGTTAAAAATTTCTATAACCTCTGCCTTATGATTTATTTCCACAGAAGCATATCTAGATTATCAGAATTACTTAGTTACCTAAATCCTATCTAGTCACACTATCTGTGTTTTGACAATGTGCCTAAATATCTTATCTTCTCACCGGGAACATAGGTTTTAAAGTTTTTTTGTATGTGTTCTCCTGAATCCGATGTATTTCCATTTTATATTTAGAGACTGCTTCTTTATAAACTTTGCATTACTAACACAGATGTTTAATATCTTCAGTAATTTGATGACATAATTTCTGGGACCTCTAGATCTCATTATAGTATGTGCTTTTTAGATAATGATAGTATATTGTACTAACCATAATTTTTAAACTTAACTTTGTGGGAAGGGAACAATTTATCTGAGTGAGAAACAGTATCTGAAATAACAAATTTAAAATGCAGACTGAAGTTGCATTATTTACGAAACTTCCAGTGTTCCTATCTGTATTATTACTCCCTAGATTCTTCTTGTTGTTTATGAGAGACTAGCCAAAATTTCAGCAATGTAGAAAAAAACCGAGTTAGGTCAAACTCTACTCGCAATTATTCTAAAGCCATCCGAATTTCACTTAATCAAATCACAAATTAATAAAAAGGGAAATTACAATCTAAATTACTACTTCTAGATAAGGAACTTCCTGAAAATTATTCTCTTAAATTTTAGTGCTGAAAATATGAGCTCTTCTTATTCTAAGAAAGAATCACTGTTTCTTAGAAACATTCTCTGGCCTGTTTTAACCTCACTACATCATTCCAGCTAAAAACCATTCTGTAGTGGGGGGGAACTCAAAAATGTTTTGTTACTGCATCAAACTCAACTGTTAAGTGGGGAAGAATGCACAGAATTTCAGTGATTCCTTTCCAGTATACCTGTAATTTTCTACTCTCCAACAAGAAGAATTTTTTTGGAGGAAATCAAGCAGTTTCTGCTATTTTAGGTCATGTACATGTTGATGAACAAAGCAAATACAATGTTTCATAGGGTAAAACTCCACTTCAAACTTGACTTTTACTACTGTAGATGCAAACTTTAACTTAACAATCCGACAATCAGTTAAGTCAACCAACAGATTTTGTTAATATTAATGGACATTTTATCGGATTCTGAATCCGGACAAAATGTATCTGAATTATTACTTTCCTGAAAGCAAAATGGGTATTTTTGATACCGTGACTGTTAGCACACCAAATCTGTGAGCTTTACATTAATTATGTGATGCATATCCCACACTATTATCCACTGGCCTGTTTAGAAACATCAGTCTGTTTGAAGAGCTGATTTATCACCTCTCTCATGTTATTTACACAGGGTTGACCACTTACACTTAACATGAGATCTATATGCATATAAAATAAAACATGTCAGGCTCAGCAAAAAAAAATTGCTGAATACATTTGATGCACAAAGAAGAGTGGCTTGACTGAATGCTGTTATTACTGAAGACTGACAAGTTCTTTAATCACTTACCCTAGAAAACATCAACCTGAAAGAGGCAGGATATTTTTGCAGATATTGAGATTTATCAGACACTCTAATTACTTCCTGTATCTACTAATTTTTTTCTCTCAGAACATTTTAATGTCTGAGTGCATTGCCTTTTGGCTTTTATTTAGAAGGTAGAAGTAGTCCAGAAGTTTAGTTATAAAATTTGACGGTTTGTCTCCTTATGACCCATGAAAAGACTGGATTTGGCAAAATGATCTGAAGAATTAGCTTTCTCTAGATACACAACAAGATGTCTGCCACCTAAGAGTATCCTCCTGGGAAAATTGATTTTCATTAAGCAAAAGTTAAAATAATCCTGTTATAACTAGTATGACATAATGACCCAGTCCAAGGTATCTGTTAAAACAGAAGCAGCAACACACTCCTTTCTAGCTATCTTTGAGTGTATGATCTGATGATAAGGAGAACTTTTAAAACTGGAATAAAATCTCAATTTACATAGAGTGACAAATTATATGTAAAGCAAGTATTTTCATGTGCAGTGGAAACTGTGTACTTACCATTTCTGATAAAGTATTTCCCTAAAAAACATACATACCAATATTCTTTTTTTTAAAAAAAAACAAATTGTACTGATAAATCTTGAATGTTCTGCTAGAACAACGTTGTTATTTATGTAGACAGTGACAAAATATGTGAAGAGCATGAGAAAAAGCTAAATTTTAGTGCCATAGATTTTACACCACTCATAACTCTCTTTTCACTAAAGCCAAAGTTGCTAATATAAGACAACATCCCAATTTCCCTAAATTATGAATCTGCTATGACACATCTATCAGAAAACTTAGATATCAGGAATAATTTCCTATGTGTTAGGCATTCCAAGATGACAGTGGTGCATTTAATCTGACAGAGAAGTATTCTCTCACATG
The DNA here is from genome assembly GCA_013400775.1 of Chaetops frenatus. Lineage (NCBI taxonomy): Eukaryota > Metazoa > Chordata > Aves > Passeriformes > Picathartidae > Chaetops > Chaetops frenatus. Next base: position 209,153 of record VZTR01033854.1, on the reverse strand, counting down.
AAAAACTAGATAAACTTAATTCTATACCTAATTAATCTCTGAAAATAATACTTCACATAAAACTTATTTTTAGATTAAATACTGTATTGATTTTAAACTGTCTAGGAACCTTCAGATTAAATTTCATATATTGTGATATTTTTAACATAGTACAGTTAATTTTTAATGGTGTCAATATTATAAAATGCATAATACTTATCATTTCTGGAAAAGAAAGAACTACTTAATCCATATAGTAATAATTCCCAAATTCAGACAATTCAACTCTTCTAAAAGTTTCAAGAGTGAACCATAAAGACTTGTTAGCAATTAATGTGTCTTTATTTTGCCAGTATGAAAAGACTGGATTGGACAAGATAGTCTGAAAAATCATCTTTCTCTAGAAACAAGATGCCTGCTACCTGCTGGGAAAACAGATTCTTTTTAAGCAAAAATTAGAATAAGTCTAGCATAATGTAATGTCTTAGTTTAAGGTAATTATTGAAACAGAAGTAAGCGCACAGTTCTTTTTTGCTTTTTGATACAGTATAAAATCATGAATGTGTATAAACATTTACCTCTCAAAATTGATGCCAAAGTGTGGGGTTTTTTTATCCAACAGTCCAATTCAATTCGTATTTTAATTTCTACTACTATCCAGTGGAGAGTGAGAGTCTAATTCTAGATTCATAAACCATCACTGAAAATTCTTAAGGTTACAGTATTTTGCTGCTGCTGGCAGTTCTTGCCAGGCATTCAGTGGGAAGTTGGCATTTACTTTTTTTCCCAAGGTTGTATATACGTCTGTTTACATTACTGTTATCTCAGGAAATAGACTGGAGTGTCTTTCTGTACTGTAGTTCATGGTCCTTGCTGAGATCAGTTGAAATTACAAAAATTAAGGACTGACTACAACTTTTTTTTGCTCATTTTATTGTGACAACAGATTGGGGGTTTTTTGCCGCTTATCAATTTTTATATTACTTACTATGTGTTGCTTTTCTGCAAGAAATATAATAAATTTAGGTTTAGTATTACATACCACAATATGATGAGTATCTACTTGTAAATTATTATAGTAAAACTTCAAAATGTGCCTATTAATTATGGATATACAGCTGTCTACAGCAATAATCGATATACTCTGTGTTTAAGATACACAGGGCAGGTGTGTACATAATAGAATATAATAGAAGATATAATACTACTATTCACCAATGTACAGACAACTCATAGAGTTCGGGAAAGTGAAAGCTGGCTCTTCAGAAAGTATAATCTTCTATTTGACTATCTCTTTTTAAAGTTTTGGGTCTGCCTTCACCTGCCTTTATTTGCTTATTGTGATTAGCAAAACTGCTAAGGCACCTTCCATAGGTATGGGAGTTTTCTTGGGTGCAAAATGTCACAAGTGTTCCAATTCTCAGGGGAGTGTACAGAAGTAGAGGTTATGAATACTGGGCTTCTAAAACACAATGAAGCCATTCTTTAAAAAAAGAATATATGTAGAAGGGATTTTTGAATACTGGATATATAAGATCCAGTGCAAAGGGGTATATCTCTAAGTTAACTGCTGTACTTATTGAATACTGAATGAAATGGGGAGAAAAAGATGGAAATAAGGAAGCTCTGGTGTTCTTCAATAATTATTTTAGGCAAAAATACTCCAAATTAACCACACAAAAATTCTGAAGTAGGAATTACAGTGTTAATGGACCAGATATTTCATAATAGTATTTAATTTACAGAAAGGGTTCCAGAGACATCACTTACTTTTGTTAGAGTCAGAAAAACATCTCACCTCTTAGCAGGAGTTTCCAGAATGCAGACAAAAAAACCCTCCTATGACTTCTAGCTCGACTCTAGCAATGTTCTTATAATTCTGTCTCTGACCGAGTTTGCACATCATTAGAATGGGATTTCTGACATTGTGCTCAAGGCCACCTTATATAAATGATAAAGTCATGATCTAGTGATGGCACAAAGCCTGTAAAATTAGTTAGAGTTAGGATTTTTTAAACACCAGGAAATTTATTTTGACAGAAAATAACCTTAATCGTATTTCATACATTTTTAGCTTTGGTGGAGAGAAGCTAAATTAGAAAAAGAAACAACTATTACTTCTTCAAACAGATTTTTCTTTAAAGTACATAATATCTCTGGATTATATCAAAATACTTTGTTTTCTAACAAGGTATTTGTTATTTTATTGAAAAGACCAATAAAAGCAAAGTAACTATTGCTGGGCTATTTCTCATGGAAAAACTCATGTTATTTCTAGTTGAGAAAATTAAATCACAATTATATTTGGAAGTTATATCTTTAAAAATTGTGTTTTAATTTTTTTTTTAAATTTTCTTCACATTACATCAGGTTTTGAAGTATAACTTTCAAAAATACAACTTCTGTTAGCACCTGGCATGTTTCAAAGGGTTTTTTTTATCTCATTTCCTGCCTTTAATTTCAAACCAACTTCTGCAATAAGTAGTCTTTGGCAGCATTTTGCAGTAGCCAATTTGCTTCTTCAAATACTAATGGAGAGATTTTGTGGATAAAATCCAAAGTAAATAGCTGATAATCTTAACTAATGAAAAGTATTTGCTGTAAAATTTTTTGCAGAGAGATTTTGATGTCAACATGTTTTGCTTGACCTAAAAAGCTGTTTTGTCCTGATTCACTAAAAAGAACATCAGAGAACAGCCATGTGTAGGTGGGTTTTTCAGTCATGGTGCTAATCAATGGAAAATATTCAGTTTACAGAACATAATTCTAAGCTAAAAATGGAAAATAATTCCTTTTCCAAAGGTATCTGAATCTGAAACAGAGCTGTTTGGATTAGCCAACATATCTCCACTATTTGTGGATTTTTAAATAAAACTGGACTGAAAATGAATTTTGTATTTATCTCTAGAAAATATTACTGAATCATTGAAACCTGTCATAGAATATTAAAACATTATTTTCATGCTCTCTAAAACAACGTAAGACAGGAAATGTGGTAGAAAGAGGCTTGTGTCCAACACAATAACAAATTATAAAGTATGAAAGTATATAAGTATGAAACTGTGTCTCGATGTTAACGCAACAACCAACAGTGCCTTAAAAAACAAAAAGAAAACAATTTAAATGTTTTTTTTAATTGTAAGTATATTAATAGATAAGACTCCATGAGCCTCATTTGTCCTTCACGCTGTCCTCCATTAGGCAACGCAAATGCATGTTTTGCATTTTTCCATTAAAAATGGCTTTTTCATTCTATTTCAGGAATCACTTCTAGGATCTGGGCATTAGAATTCAGCAAGTTGTTTTAAACTAGACACTGATGTCTTAAAACACTTCTGCTTAGCATGGCTAAATATCTGAATATTTAGTGATTTTAAACAAAATAAGACCCTTTTCCTACAGTCTAGCCTGTTTTCATGCTCCTTCCAAAGCATAAGTTGTTTCTAAAATAAGATCTTCTCAAGGACATCTAAATAATTTCCTGTCACATCCATATCTGACTCTTACCAGTACACCAGTATGGAATTCAGTTATCAGCTGGGAAATGCAGACATACTAAACTTCAGTCTGTGTTAGGAGGCATTCTGCATGTTGTTAGAATGGAACAATACCAGAAACGACGTAAAAGTTAATGACAGGAATATGAAGTACTTCAGTTTACTCAGCATGACATTTTTAATGAAATTTTTTCTTTCTGTCTTGGTAGAAAATGCGAAGTCATTTTTTTTTTCAGTACTTCAGGCAACATTACAGAATCTTCCCTTACAGAGTTTGGGGAGGTATGCTAGCCAAAATTCTATCCTAACAGAAAAACCTTCCACATCAAGTTTCTTTCCAGATATTTGGTATCTCCAGTGAATACTGGTAAAGCCCAGAAAAGGCCACTATAAATGGTAATGTAAGCTGCTCTGAGAAGCTGTTTGTTTTGTTGGCATTTGTCCCTTCCTGAAAGAAAGAGAGTGACTTGAAGAGGAAAGACATTAGATATAAGTAAGGTCATAGACAGACTGAACTTTGTGGAAGTATAATTTCAGTAGATTTAAACTATGTTTCATGCCAGGCAAATGGTGTTAGGTGCCATTTTCTGCTCCCCCTGGAATCCTAGTTTAGAGCAGCTCCAGGAGATACTTAATGAATTTATTCCTCAGTATTTAAGAATAACTTTACTATAATAGATAATATATGTGACAACACTATGGGTGCATAGCCTGGTTATTTATTACTATTCTAACAGCAAAATATCTATTTAGGAATGAAGGCTTCATTATGGAACACATTGGACAGAAAAATAAGAAAGAAAACTGTTTCTGCTCAGAAAAATAATAAAATGTAGAAGGAACAGATTAACAACATGCGCAATTTCTAGCAAACAATGTTTCAAATTTCCAGATTAATATTAAATACTATCACAGCTGAGAGAGCATCGAAGAGAAATATATCCAGATTGAAGGAGTAGCATATGGAGGGAGAGGGAAAGAGCACTGAGGTAATTGAAGGGAAAATGGGCCCATCATCAAACAAAGTTGAATTATTAACTTTGGAAGAGTGTGGTCTATCAAAGGTGAGTAGATTTGATACTAAGGCTATGGCTAATTGTGGAGTGCTCTTATAGACAAAGACAAGAATTGTGTCAGTAGCAGCAGACATCTCTGCTTAGGTAGCCAAATCACTCCCATAGTATTTTATCCAAAATAATTTGAAAATTAGTCATTTTTAAAAACATGGTCATTGCCTTTTCAAGAAAGGCATCTGCAGCTGAGCTCTCCAGAGACTGCCCGAAGCCTTGGCTGGGTGCACGAGGGGGCTGGCTCCTGTAGCTCCTGACAGGTTAAGGAGCGCAGCTTGTCCCAGGTCGTGGGTGTAAGGATTGCTAGCTCTGCAGCGATGGTAATCCAGATTAGGAAGGAGAGACAAAGGAGGCGAGGGGGCTCGAGAGGCCGAGTTCCAACAATGTGTTTATTGTGGAGGATCGGGAGCTCCAGAGCGTGGAGAAAGGGCTGAGATCCTCTTTATAGGGGGTGGGAAGGGAAAATAACATCCAATGGGGAGAAAGGGGTGGATTTGGGATAGGAAGATTGTCACATAACCCAGCCACTGAGGGGTTATAATGGGAGGGGAGCCCTTTGAACAGTCCAATCGAGGGGGTAACTGTCAGGAATTCTCTGGAAGGAAGGGAGGGGGCTGAAGGTGATGGATAGGAGAGAGAGAGAGATCAGGGATTGACCAAGGAGGAGAACAGGGATTGACAGGGATGTTTCAGGAAGCTGGGAGGGGAGAGCCCAGGGGGTACCAACTGGGAAAATGAGGAGGTAAGGGAGAAACCATTGCAAGCAATGAGAACTGCAGTGAACCTAGAAACACAAAAATGTCTGGCAACAGGCATCCATCAAAATACAGCATAGCTAATTCTAATTTCATTTCTGGTCCTATAAGGAATGAGCTAATGGCTTTGAATCCAATATCTATGTTCATCTTGCTTGCTCCATCCTCTCACATTCTATTACTGTCACCATGTCTATCTTTAACTTGATCTAAGATATTTGATTTTCAAAGCAGACAGATATGAATCTGAATATTTCAATTTAAAGTTGTTCTGAATTACTTATATAGCTGTCCACTAACTTTGATGCAGACATTACCTAGTGAAATCAGTAACTGCTAATTTTTACCTAATTATATGCATTAAGAAGGATCATAAAATTGCCTCTTGAACTGACCAAGAAGTATGATGCAGTCCTAAACCATACACTCCTTTCCTGGAAGCAAGGTGATAGATTCCAGTTTTACTTGTTTGTGTTTGTATAGGCAGAAGGGGAACCAAACAGGGAATAAGGAGAAACATACAGCTCTTGTGTAAAAAAATGGACCAGATTAAGTACTCAAGACATAGCTTCAAATCCATACTTTGCCTCATTTGACAAAGGAATTTCATGTGAGGTCACTTATCCACAGGAAGTCTTTCTACTGTAAAACTTTCTAGGTGTTCTGCAATACAATATGGCTAAACGTAAAAATTAGTGGTCAATACTTGAAGCAATTTTATTCTAATCTGTTTTCATATTTGTGGTCAGAACATGCCATCCTTTGGGACCGAACATCAGCTAATAGGAGGCTGGAATGAGAACTGATATGAACACAAATTCATAGACAGAAACTGAAACACAGAGAGAATGTACTGGGCTTTGGAGAAAGGTGGCAGTTTGTGATATCAGATTAGCCTAAATGGGTACTTAAGTGCCTAAAGGGGTCTGCATTATCACTAAACTACTTTTGAGGAACCTGAGAGAAAAATCTAACTATTGGTCTATCTCCAGGCAGTTTTATTTTGGTCATATTTTGACTTTATCTGTCCTTTTCTGGGGCACAGTATTTGTTCTAATAAACTTTGATAAAAAGAGGTCAGCTGTGTTGTTTATGTAACTTCAATTTCTGTTTTATTCAGATTCCAATACTACCATTACACTTGTAATCTTTGATCACAGAATTATGAAGTCTTGGTTTCTGGCATTTTTCTTGAGCTTTTCAACAGTAAGAAAAGAAGCCCAGCAAGAAAGTCTGGAGGAGTTCAGCAGCTTACAACTTATTATTTTAAAAATATTAACACCGCAGGTTTTTTTACCAGAGAGTAATTAGATAACTTCATATTCATTCTCATTTTAATGCAGATATTTTTAATGTGGAATATGCCTCAAATTACCATATTTTTGTCTAATTTATTAGTTATATTTGTATCAAGTGTGAGACTGCATGGTCTTATTTACCAGAAAGCGCACTGAAATGACACAATACATTTTCAACCGAGGTTTATGTGAAACTTCATCAAGAAGAAACTCAGTGAAACTGGAAAGGCATAAAGCCACAGATTTCACAACTTTGCTGAAGACAATACCATCAGAAATTCTAACAAGTTAGAAACATCTCTCAATGTTAGAACTGTGCCTCACTTCTGCAACAGATGCTTGGTAACCGTATGACTCAGTATGAACAGAAAGGAAAAACAAAAAAAAAGTTACTTTTCTTTCCAGACAATATGAAAGTCATAGAGCAAGACTGAAGGGAAAGGTTGGCGAGAAGGATGTTGGCTGGAATTTCTAAAACAGAACCTTCCTTCATCTGTACTTCATGTCTAAAACTTTGTATTCACCCTTGGCTTTATTTCTGTCTCGATGTGAAACTGTTTTAAAAAGCGATTTTCTTTCAAAAACAAACGAGGTTTCATTAAGGGACAAAGAGGGAAAGAAATATTAACCTGGCAATTTTCCTGATTAGTTGTGTGAAATAGCCTGGCTATTTTTACATTTCTCTTGTGCCTACTCTAAGTCTTGTATCTTTTACTGCATATGTTTCTCATCCTCATCTTTTCTTCCTGTCAATGGAAAAAGGTTGCCATGTCAACAATTCTTTTTCCAATGTATTTTATATGGAAGAGTTCACATAATTATACATTCTTTTTCTACTTCCCTTTGGAAAATATCAGCAATCCATTCTTTCACACTCCCAAGCGTTATCTACAATTCTGATAATTACATAATTCTATGATTTCTAAATTGTGATTTGGTAGTTGAAACTAGAGATACTCCAAGAACAATTTCAACACAGACCTTGATAAGAATGCCACTAGAAGCCATATTCACATGGGAGGGATTATTATTTACACTGATCACGTCCTTGGCACTGATTGAATAATGCTTTCAAAATAAACCCCAACTGCCTGGTCACTAAAAGGCTGATCAGTGATCTGTTTCAGTTTTGTCTCACTTTGCATAGATTGAAACCCATGGTGATTTTATAGTTTATTGCTGATCCTTTGCACTAGGAGAAAAATCTCCTAGCAGAAGCAGTGAAGCTAAGCAGAACCACTGAAATTAATATTCTGTCTAAGAAGATCTGTAGATTCCAAGTTTATGAAAACAGATTTCCTTGCCATGGCAGCTGTGTATTTTGTTTTAACTGGCATAAATACTTTCAGTATAAATGATTGTTTTATTTTTGTAGAAATATTCTAAGTCAAGTAAGAGAGAAACATTAAGGGCCACATTAAAATTTCCACTTTGTCATTTTTTTGCATATCATGAGGATATTAGGCAAAATAAAAGAATTAGGAAACAGGACCAAGGCCAAACTGAACATTTCTGTTTAGCATGGAAAGTTGATATTAAGATAACTAAGCAACATAAAAATTATGAATGTAGGTGCCCATACTGGGCTAAGTAATCATTAGAACACATTTTTAAAAACTGAAGGTTCACAGACAACAATTCATTAAAGAAAGGATAAAAAAGATAGAAAAGTTACAGAAAAGCAACTGCTATTCTTCTGCTATACCTAGACTGTTCCTTTTCAAGTAGTTGGTTGAAATTCATTAACCTGTTGAATCTTTGACAAGAAACACCATGCTGATTCAAGTATCCACATTATTTTTCATATTTTGAAAGTGAACTTTTCAAAGACAAAGGCCTGAATTAAGTATTGGGAAAATATATCAGGTCCTTCTAGTATTAAAATTTCAGGTTATTCTAATATTATTTTTAGAAACAGGCTAAATTTAATATTTTTCTCAACATTGATTTCTGTTGGAAAATAGATTTTGACAAGAGCAAAATTGTTTCCTAAAGTATTTTTGCTTGATGGAAACTTTGAGCTGTTGAAAACCCAAATTTTTATTTTGTGAAAAATAAAAACATTTCGAAGTATTCTTGTATACACATGCTGTTGTACAGATTGATAAAAGATGTAGTTTAATTTCCTCTTTTACCATTCTTCTTTATGTAGAAAGTACTGCTCTCAGACAATTAATTTTTAAGTAAATTAATTTACAAGAGCAAACCATGGTAAATCAGAGGCAGTCTTACTAGAGAACTCAATGTTTAGAGGAAAGAAGGCAGCTACACTTTCTACCACATATTGAACTGAAATTCCATAAGATGTTTGGTCTAGGTATTTCCTACAGAAAGCTGAAATATTTGTCTCATTGAAGTGAATAACAGAGAAAACTCCTTTTCCAACAAGCTTCAGTTAAGTCATAATTTACTGATTCTGTTAATGTACATTTGCATTTTATATTTATATACTGAAGACCTCATATTACTTTAGTGCTGTTAATGGTTCCTTCTGAGGATACACATGGTAGATCACGCCTATGGAAAATGTATCTGACACTGCTTGGATCTGTCCCCAGTGTTTGTGGTGTTTACTACAGTGAAGAAATCCAGAGTTTTACCAACCTGACTGGAGTCTTATGGACAATTAGGAAGTGTAAGATAGATCTATTTTTCCACAGATTTGGCTAGAAATTGTTGTCTGGATCTAATAAATTCTTTTCCAATGAAAATGTTCTTCCAAAAAGGTTTTATTTTTGCCAAAATGACATTTTCTTAGGGGAAAAATATTAACATGTTTCCAAACTGTTTTAGAGATGATTCATGCCAACAAGCTGCACTTGCACTGAGGATAAAGACAAGCTTTTTTACTTAAATTGAATGTCTTAAGCAGCTGAAGTAACAGGCTGTAGTTTCAACAGTATTAATATCAGAAATATTTAGAGACTGACACAATGTTTCTTACCACTGTGTAACAATCTTGAGTGAAAGTCACTAATTAGATACAGGACTATCTCCCTTGTGGATTGTTCTATCATATACTGACTGTGAGAGTGAACTGCTGGGAGCCTGACAAAGTATATAAAAATGAAAAAAAACAGGACTACCCTTATTACTTCTTTAACAACTGAAAAGCAGTACAAGATAAGGAGTTGAAAAAAAACTTTAACTTGGCCTCTAACTTAGCCAAGAAATCATTATCTGGAATAAATTTTTTACCAACTTTCTTACTGAGGGAAATAAAACTTAGAGTATTTTGATAATATATATCTAATTTTAACTTACCTGTGAGGGACTGCATCTTTGTCTCATATTTAAACAACAAAATTTAAACATCAGAGGTGTCAGAGAGGCATTTGAATTCCTTCTGTCTTGAGTGGCCATTTGGATAGGGTAGAGAAGAAAAAAAATAAAGCAGATATAATAAAGAACTGCAGATATAATAAAGAACAACAGATTGGTCTTCAGCACAGCGTCCAAGCAGAATTCATGACACTTCAGTCCTTGCAGAAGGACTCTAGTAAAAGACCTCATCACACAACTGGAACTGATTCAAGGCTAATATGTCAGATTTCCTATTTAATGAATGCATATTCTTTCATTAATGCATCTTTTGCATCTTTTTGAACCTGCACAAAATTTTGGTATTGCAAATGATACGTGAAAAAGTGACCTGCTGCCTGACAGTTTAATCAGTATTCCCTGGCCTGGTACTGGAGCATATAGTGAGTGTTCTCCCTTCTACTTAATTTCTAAATTTTGATTATGTTTCTGGGATTGTTCCTGAACTGAGATCTGATGTCTTGATACAATTCTCTCTCTTAGCTTCAATTTTTTGCCCCAAGAGTGGATAGCTTTTTTTTTTTATGTGTACTGATTCACTGTTAACTGTATTGAATTTCATCTCCCTTTTTACTGGTCTTCACTCCATAATTTCAAAGCTTACCAAAAATCTTTGCTATACAATTAATTTTTAATTTCCCTTTTATGTGAGCAAATGAACTAATTTACAGCAGCAAACTTTTTGTTTACTTGCTAGACTCCACTACATATAAATTTTAAATTCAGTGGCCCAGTAGCTGATGTCTGCAGAATCTCAGAACTGCTCAGTTCATTTTCCTTTTCCTCTCACTTTTTTTTGTTTAATCTTCAAAAATTTGATCAGTTCTTCATAATTTGCTCATACTTGAACTTGTCTTTGCTAGGTGTTTTCAGCTGATCTTGTCTTCATTTTCTCTGGCTTCTGGGTCCTTCTTTCACAAGTAGAGGTCCTTCTTTTTTTCCTCTTTTCATTGTTTTTTTTCCTACATCTCTGTAGGATTGCTTGCAGCAATCTATTTCCTGCCATCTGAGCACTATTTTCTCCTTTCTTCCTCTACCTTTTCTTTTGCTCTATAACTTTTCTCACTGATTATGTCACTATTCATTAGTTACACCAGTTCAATTATTTGTCCAATATTTGGGGTTTTTTTATCAATACTGAACAGTATTCAGTAGAAACTGAATAGAAAGAGGATACTCTGTAAGAGATCTGAATAAGAGAGTGGCTTAAAAGGTACCACCAGCATCAATGAAAGCAATCCGGAACATGAAAAGAAAACCACTTGTAGTTATCTGGTAGGGCTGACATCACAGTTTTAGCCAGAAGGAAAGAGTATGTAAGACAACAACATGATAACTAATCTGTGAATTAGGGAAAGAGAAGGTTAATGAAACCATTTGACCTGGGCACTGATATTTCAATGTTCAAACAGATGGCAATGACCCTCAAATCCCCTTATGCTGTGTGTGAAAGTGCTCTATGTATTCTTAATTCAGTTTTCATTAGCCTGAGGGTATGAATGAGATTACCTTGCCAAACATAAATGAATAGTATTTATTTGGCATAGTCACTTAATTATTCTTGAACAAACTCCATGAATCTTTTAAACACATCAAATCCTCCAAGGCATTTCATTCTGGCATAGAGATATATTTAAAGGCATTCTGACAAATCTTTGACACTGGGGTGAAACTCTGGCATCACTCAAGGTAAAGGCAGACCTCCCACAGGCTTCAAAAAATCCAAATAATAATTCATAATGTAAATATAAATGTATACTCACATGCACACAGAATTCAGAAGCTGATTTTTTAATATAATTTTGCATAAAATAATAATTTTCTTTCTGTGATATTGCAATTGATTTCTAATCTCCTATAACCACTGGGACATTACAGAATGACATATATGTCTCCTAAATAAGAAAAATTGTGTGACCTCTACGGAGATTGCCCACTTAAGTTCTTTTGGCACATTGTTCCTGAAACAGGACAGTTTTAGATGCATGCTTATGACACATTGTCCATTTCACCATGGTGAACCAACGTTATGGTATTTATTATCAGAGTTTTCTTTGCCGTGATGGATTTTGCATTTATTTGGTGTGAAATCTAAACTGAAAACTGAAATTTGAAAAAAACTCCACTGGATTTCAGAATAGTGTAAGCACAATAGAGCTAAGATTGGATGAATGGTGAGAAAAAAAAATATTTCAATACGCCAGCTGTGATTCTGAAAACTCAGTGAGCAAGCCAGCACTTCAGCTGGTATAAATCAGTGAAAAACCATTGAAGTAATCTGAGCCACACTAGCCTGTTAGACAAAGACTTGATCTCCATTCTCTTCTTCTCCTTTCTCCATCTCAGTCAGAATGAATTTCAAAGCCCATTATTAGCATAAATTTTATGTATATTTTATATATAATGCATATCTTAGAATATCTTAGAATATCTTAAAATAGATTTCCTATTTCTCTGATATAGCCTCCGTTGAAAATGAGAAAAGCAATCTCAGCTATTAACACAAACTTTTAGATTACAGACTCTCTTGCAGACCAAAACCAAGTCCACTATAAAACACCCAGACATATCCATTTTGAAGAGTACTTTGGAGGACAATCATATTTAGAAAAAGGATGGTGCATGTTTATAACAGAGTATGACAATAAAAGCACATTTTCTTCAATGTAAATATATTATTTATATAGCTTCCACAAGAGGTTAATTTTACTTTCCTATGATGCTACTCATACAAACATTATTGGTAATATCACTTTATTCATTTTAGCAAATATTCTGAGAAACTGCTTGTGATAAAAAACTACCCAGGGCAACTAAAATGTTATGTAAGGAACAAAATTTACATAACACAACATAAAAATGACAGGAGTGTTTATGAAAGCTATATATGAAAAAAAAATAAACAGATGAAATATGAAATTTTATAGGTCACACATCCATTTAAAGTATTTTAATAAAATCTGTATCATTAGGACAAAGTAATATAAATTTTTCCATGTAGTTTTCCATCCTGTAGCAGCTTTCTACATGTGCACATGGCATAAATAATACATGGATGGTAATTTCTTATGCACAGTGTATTCAAGTTTTCCTCTGTTAAGAAATTAATTTCTGAAAATTAGAATAATATGTATTCTAATGAGAAACACCTTAGGAATACAAAATTAAAAGTTCTAATTATATTGCTCATAGCTCCTGCAGTCGAATTCAAAACATCCGTCATGATTTAAACTCTACTTGAATCCAACTTGTGCAAAACCCAAGAACAATAAAAAGCCAAGCTTATTATTGCTGTCACTGAAATACATAGGAACTTCTCCTATTTAGCTTTAGTGGGTAACTCATAATTAATTAAACTTATGTATTGAGACATGCATCTAGGTTTATATTAAAACTATATAATAAAACAGCAAGATCCTCACTTAAAAGCCTGAGGATTCCAAATTATTAAATTATTTGGAGTTGAGGTTTCAAAGCTGAAAACAAGAACCTACCACAGACACCTGGACAATGCCCTTAACACGATGTTATAAATTCTGACCAGCCCTGAAATGGTCAGGCTGTTGGACAAGATGATCATTGTAGATCCCTTCCAAAAGAAATGCTCTATTCTATTTATATTTCTATATTTCAATTTTTATTTCTATTCTATTCTATTTCATTAAATAACCCTAAAGTAGTCTCATGAAGTAGTAATGTCACATTAGAGAGGAATAGATCCAGTTGCTTTGTAGGCACCATCTCTCTAACATATAATGTCTGAAAAACCCCAAATACTGGTAGGTAGGTGGTTGCAGTGTGCCCCTTGTAGGCAACAAATGAAGGGTTTTGAGTTCAAAGAGGTAAGCACAATACAAAATGTGACAATTTGCTATGACAAACAGACTGTCAGCGGGTTTTTTCCTTTTATACCGTGTCAAGTGACACCATGGCTCTCTCAGTAAGAAACAAAATGTTAAAACTCATGTCACCAGACCTCAAACCACTTTAGTCCACTTATACAACTCCTTAAGGAGCTACAGTTTTCCTGTGCCTATTCAAGCTAATAGATTGAAAGGGTTCCTAATAAAACTTAAACTCCCCAAAAGATCAGCTAAATAAGGCTTATCCTTGTTACAACCCACCCCAGAAAGAAAGGGTAACCCAGGTTCTTGGGTTAGATGCCTTGGTGCAGATTAAAGTGAAACAACACTGAATGAGTGGTGCTTGTAAATATGTACCCATAGACGAGGTTTAGAACCATTTGTTTGTTCTCCAATGAATGACTCCAATGTCTGACTCCATGAATGAATGCAAATTGCAAAAAAAGCATTTTAACTATCATACAATTGACTCTTAGGACACTTCCTGGTTTGGGTTGAAATGTTTAGATTTGTATCAAGCTACCTCAGTAATCTCTATTTGAGAATATTTAGAATATGAATATTTATTAAAAGGGAGAAACTACTAACAAGTATGAAACAGAGATTAGATAAATATTATACTGAAATTAAATGTTTTTTTTCATTATTAACTATCTTTCTTGGTCTAACTGTTTTTTGTTTGCTCTGTGTTTGTTATCATATTTGCTTTTTACTGCAAGGTATAGGAAGAACATTTTCTGATTTTTGTTTTATAATGACAACATAGAACAAACTACAGTACATTTTTGCTTTTATGGAAGTGTGTTGCAGTGTTCCAGAACAAAAAAATATAGTTGAAAACTGCTTACACTAGAGTATGATTCACTTGCCTTCAGTTACACAGTGTGTGTGGAAGAAATAAAATTTAAATTTCTTCATTTTTTATGAAATAACAGTAATGAATAATTATTATATTCTTCTATTTATTATGAAAACTTGTATCTTTCTGTGCAACAATATAAGATTTTAGTAGTTTATGAAAACAGTTGGATCTATGGTTCAGGTCACCCTTATATTCAAACGCTCAGATTTTCTCAGTGGAATTCTTAAAGTTACCAATATGGTTGAAGTTTATCACAGTACAAATATTTTGCTAGGTCACTGCTTATATAACACCTTTGTTGGGAGCCACTCCTTTGTCTCACATGGAGATACTAAATTTCCTAATCCAGAAGTACATCTTCACTTCAACAAATGATAAATCAGATAGTTTGGCCACTGGAGGAAATTAATTTACATTACTGCAAGGTTGCATTGTAGGGTGGTCATAAAGAAAATAGATATATCTGGTTTTGACAAGTCAAATAGAATGGCCAAAGAACAAAATAACAGAGCTTGTGCCAATGAGTATGGTAAATACAGTGCTGCTTCAGATAACTCAGAATGGTGATTTAAGATTGTTATGATCTTTCTCAGTTGCCCAGAAACTATCATACTGTATTAAATCTAAGTTTATCTCTAAATAAAAATAAGAATGTCTGTCCTAGACACAGACTCAAATCTCAGTATTTCCATAAAGTATTCTGTACAGAAAGTAAATGCTGCAATTTATCCTTCTAAAAGTTGATAAGGTTTATAAAGAAAGAAAATATTTATCAATAAAAAATTAAGTTCTTTTGACAAACTAGTTCACTGATTCAAAAAAAAAAAAAAAAGAAAAAAAAGAGGTTTTATAGTTTATATTCCATTTAATAAAATTTGGAAAATCATTAAACATACAGTTAAAAGAGCTATGACTTCAGCTGATTATTAGAAGCCTCTCTTTCACCATAGATAAAACATTTACTACTTCATAGTTTCCAATTTATATTACCAGAAAAAAAAAAATCTGGTTTGCAAACAAGCTAAGGTTTGATGGTTCTTGGCATCCACCTGATTCCTTTATCTTTAACTATCAAAATATATAAATTATCAATACAAATAAATAAATACATCTAAACAACTTTTCATTTCCTACCCTGACTCCCATTGGCTCTACTGTCTTTCTATTACACATACATCACAAAGCTTTTTCTACTACATATCCTGTTCTGGAGAGAACGTTTCTTGATCTAAATTAATTAAGTTGCTTTCATCAGAATGAGTCTTGCATAAGGAACAGATAAATCTCACTTCTATAGGAGTTCAAAAAGCTATAGCTTGTTTAACCTGGGAGGTGCATGCCATATTCATGATAATCTACTTCTGTATTTCTGTATGCCCTTTACATTTCCACCAGCTTCTATTCATATCTATACTGCTTACCACATCTGTAAAGCATTCTCACAAACTAAAGACAAAATGGCAGAAAATTATTATGGTTTATTTGTTCTAAATAAGCAGAACTGTGTAGTGACTGAGCTACCAATCAAAATTAGATCTACTCCAGTATAACGTTTGCTACTCTATGAGGCTTCCTTCTAACTTACATATTCCTATGCAATTGGATAATTTTGCTACCATATCAAAACCTTAGAAATTTGTTTATGTTAGTGTCTCAAACAATTGACTTGGAAGTCAAGCTGTACAGCCAGAAAAAAGAATCTTATTTACAGGGAATGCAAAGTTTGTGAGAAATTGCATGAAAATCAGTTTTTACTTTGGATGTCTATAATTCTTTGAAGCTTAAGAATTATTTTCCTCTTTTAAAATAGCTAAAACTATTTGCTACATTTTGAACCTGCCTCAAAATATCAGTTCTATTTTACAGTACACTTTGTAGGATAGAACATGCAGTGGCAATCGTTTACATTTGGAAGGTTCTTGTCGTTGCCGTAATCTTTTTCACAGCACAAGATGACTGGATAAAAGTTTAGAATAATTATAGAATATTGTTTTCTTATAGTGTTATGTTTCTTTGTTCCTGGCTTATGCTAAGATTCTCTTTCTGTTTCTGCAATCTGCAGTTGTGGCAAGAATTGTATTCCCAATTTTTTCCATTTGGACTAACATTTGGCAGGCTTTCTCTAGCACTGAACCATATGCATATGGGTCATCTTGGATTGGAGGAAATAATTTCTTATGGGAAAGATGTAAAATTGGGATATTGTCTTCCAGAAATACGTGAAAATTTACATTTTCTGGCTTTTATTTGGCTTTCTCTTGTTCCTATGAGCTTGTCCAATACTGCACTATATTTTACAAATTCTGATTTAAATTCTTTCCATTCAACAGGAAGCCATAGCTTGCCTCTTCATCCAGCTGTTGCTTCACTTGGTTACACGCTATCCAGAGAATGTTACTGTGCTCTCATTTTCCAATACAGCAGAGAACTTGTTGTTTTGCTATACTCAAAATTTTGAGACCTTTTCTATAAATTTATGGAAGAGATGTGGAACCAGATGAGATTACTTTAGTAGTAACATATGTCTAACTCGGGGAGTTTATTTCTGAAGATAAAAAGTACTGTGGAAAGGTTTCCAGATCTTGAAAGGCACTCAGCAGGAAATACAGTGCTGGGAATATGCTGTGTTTCCATTATATGAAATTAAAGGAGTCTGTGAAATATTGATGCTTTTTTTTTTTCCTTAAAATCAGAGGATACACAAATTGTTTCTGATAAAACTTTATTTGTATTAGAGTTTCCTAGAAGATATTTGACAAGTTTACTACAACTTAGTCATTTTGTCCCTATTTTATATCTGTATCCCTGGCTTTCAAACTTCCAGGTTGTCAGCAGGTCACACTGTACATTTAGAATAGCCAAAGAAACAATTTTCATGGCATCAGTGATGTTAAGTCTTCCTCAAATCTTAGCTCATCAAAAAATCTGGCGGGAAAATTCCCGTTCATCAAAATTGAACAAAGTTCATAAAAATGAGCATGATTCAGTGAACTACAATCAGCTCCTCTCACAGGCTACCAGAAATGCGCTTCATCTGGCTTAGTCAATCACAGAACACTTGAGGTTGAAATGGGCCTCTGGAGGTCACTTGGTCCAAATCTCCTGCTCAAGGAGGACCACCTAGAAGAGGTTGCCCAGGGCAGCTTTTGAATATCTCCAAGAGTGGAGACTCCACAACCTCTACGGGCAACCTGTATGCTCAGGCACCTGCTGCTTCCTAACATGCAAACCAAATCCGTGTTCCAGCTGGTGTCTGTTGCCCCTTGTCCTGTGACTGGGCACTTCTGAAAAGAGACCACCTCCCTTCAGGTATGTTTATGCATTTCTCCGGCTGAAGAATCTCAGCTCTTTCTTAGAGATCTTCCACTGGACTTCTCCAGTGTGCCTATGTCTCTCTTGTAGTAGGAAGCCCAGAACTGGGCACGGTATGCCAGTTGTGGCCTCCCCAAGGTGGAACAGAGGGGAACCTTCCTCAATCTGTTGACAGTTGTTCTCATGCAGCCAGATGATCAGCTTTCAACATATTCTGGTGCACTGGATTGTTTCTCCCCAGATTCAGGACTTTGCACATCTCTATGTTGACCTGCATAAGGTTCATAGCAGCCCATTTCTCCAGCCTGTTGAGATCACCCTGGTGCCAGCACTGGTGGTGTTTTAGCCATCATCTGCAAACTTGCTGAGGGTACACTCTGTCAGATCATCCAGACCATTAATGCAGAAGTTGAACAGTATAGGACACTGTATTGACCCCAGTGAGACACTGCTAGTTAGTGTTTCCAACTAGACTTCCTACCACTGATCACTATCCTCTGAGCTAAACCCTTAAGCCACTTTTCAGCCCTCACTCTCTGCTCATCCAGTCCATATTTCATCAACTCCTCATTGGGCATCAGCCTCATGGAAGGTGTCCCTGCCCGTGCCATGGGGGTTGGAAAGGACCTTAAAAATCACCTAGTTCAAAATCATTCCAAACAATTACTTGCTTCTATGATTTTGTGAGACAGTGTCAAAAGCCTTTCAGAATTCAATGTAGACAATACCCACTGCTGTCCTTTCAGTTAACAAACCAGTTGTTTCATCACAGAAGGTTACACTGTAGTTCCCTAATTCCTACTTCTTGCCCTTATTGAAAAGGTGTTTAAAAGACATGTAGACATGGTCCTTAGGAAGAAGGTTTAGTGGTAGACTTGGTAACACTGGGTTAATGGTTGGACTCAATAATCTCAACGGTGACTTCCAACCCAAATGATTCTATGATTCTTTCACTTAAAGCATGTAAGAATATATATAGCAAACAATACAAAAATATTCATTGCTTAATCATTAAGTTACAAGAAAAGAAATCATGTATTCATTATTTGAATTTGGCATACTAAGACATCATATAAAAAGAGTATTTCCTGAGAAACAGCCCTTTGATGGTTTATAAATACCAGATTTTAAAAATAAAGTTACTAAAATGGGATTAAATTCCTTAGGATATAAGATAGAGTTTTAAATATATCAGTAAGCCAAAATCATCTATCCAACAGCTTAAAAGTCAGAATTCTGACTTTTGTTGTTGAGAAAGTACAGAGGATACAATACAAGTATGAGAGGGAAGTTTGAACCATGTCATAACAATTCCAGTAGGTAAGTTTACATTTTCTCTTTAGTACTGAGGCAGGTTGAAAAGTCTTAAAGACAGTAGGCAACCTGTTAAAAATTCTGCAAGATTCACATGCTTGAACAGCAAAGTGGGAATATTTTATTAAAAATGGCACTAAATTAGACATATTCAATCTGAACAGAGCAGCAGTATTTATGGTGGGAAGAAATCCAGCAGAAGAGCTTAAAGCCAGCCTCAATCAGAATACTTGAGCTATCAGGGAACAGGGAACTGTGTGTCTATGTGTGTGAGTGTGTATGTGTGTTCACCTCCCCCCAACCCCTGGGTCATGTTACCTAAATTCATTGTGGGAATGTTAAGCACATTGCTTTGAAGTTTGAACAATGCTTATAGCCCAAAAAAAGTTGAACAGAGGGACAACAGAATTATTTTGAACTCTTTTACAACTCTGAAAATGGAAACTTAACTGAACTTGCTTTTGCTGTATGGTTATAGCAGTTATTGCTTCACTGATGCAAGCCAACTCCTTTGACAGTCAGCTTGCACGGCTGACTTCTGTGTGAGACACCTGTGCTATCTCCTGGCTGATTAGCTGGAGTGAGACTAGAAGTGCATCTATTGCAGCTCAACTTAGATCTGTGCCTGAGCCAGCTTACTTTTGACCCAGTTTTGAGGCTCACATGAGATTCAGAGTATCACATATTGACTGATTCATCCTGACATTGGAGGGAACTTAGAGAAACACTAGCAAGGATCTACTGGAAGACTGAAGTTTACTTTGAAAAGCAGTGTAGGTCATGGTTGTTGGTGTCAGTCCAGCTCTATTAAACATGGTGCCAGAGCAAGTGATTCATAACTGTTTATTCAACAAATCTTAATCTATGAATAGAGATTACCTCAACAAGTTGAAATACAAAACAAAAAATGAAATCTAATCTAATTTATAACTCAGTACTTTTGCTACCACCTGTAGTTAGATTATGATATCCACTCTTTTAATATACACACAAACTCAGTAATGAAAAATTACCTATGCTTTGCTAGCAAAACTTTGGAGTCTCTTCCAGTCAAAACTTCTAAGTAGTTAGCAAAGAAATGAGATGAATTCATGATTAGCAAATACGTGGCAAGTCAGTTTCTTAGGTATTATAGGGACAACAAACAACAAAACCCACCATCTCAGTATTAAAAGTGACTAAAAGCAGAAATTCTCACTTTAGTCTCACTGAAAACCATTTTGGGTAAGTTCTAGGAAGGTATCCCTGAGTAGGAATCCCAAATAGAAGAAAAATTGCTTATAATACTATTAAAAGAAAGGGGATTAGTAAACCTAGCTCTCACTGGGAGTATCTCTCACTAGACTGTAGTGAGAGACATGATAAAAGAGCACAAAAGAGTGCAAAAGTGAGAATTCATCACGGAGTTTCAGGTAATTCAGGTAACCTTTCATTGCAGAGTAGGTGAGAGATGCTGAGCATTACCAGTAAATTTGGGTGCATTTGACCACCTCTGTCTTTCTCTACTTGCTTCCAGGGCCCTGAGGGTGCCACTGAGACCTTCTTCCCCTTCTGTCCCCCTTCCAGTCCATCAGTGGCATCACTGGCATGGCAACAGGACCAGGCCCCCACTCCCCACAGCCCTGCCCTCCCTGACCAGGGCCCTCCCAAGCTGGGTCCACATCCCAGGGAGCTGCCTGATGCTGCTCTAATCACACAGACAATCACAGAAGTGAAACCTTAGCCAAACTTGTACAATGTATCAAGATCATTCTTTCTAAACATCAATAATTAGAGTGAGAAGGACAAAAAGTAAAATCTTTCTAGGCATTTTCATTTTGGAAGTATCATAGAATCATAGAATGGTTTGGGTTGGAAGGGGACATTTAAGACCACCTAGTTCCAACCCCCCTGTTGTGGGCAGGGACATTTTCAACCATATCAGGTTGCTCAGAGACCCACCCAATCTGGCCTTGAACACCAAGTATTTTGTTATTCACATTTCAGTCTCATGTTTTCTGATCAAATGTTCATATCTGCCACAGCTGCAATAAGCTTGCATTAGATGGACATATCTGAATAATCCAGGATTTTTCCAAAATTTGAATCTGACTGTGATTATTTTGGTTTCTGGACATGAGTTGAATCATCTCCAAAGACTGGATTCATGCCCAGTGAAAATCATTTGAGTTGGTACCAAAGAAATGCATGCATCTAAAATCAGACAAGCTTATTGAAAATAATTGCTTATGCCTAAATGCAGAATAAACAAAGCAGAGAAAAGTAATCAAAAACTTACTTAAAAGCATACAGTCTAATTTTTTTACAATTAGACATAGATTAATCCATAGTATTTTGAAGGGTATTAACACATTTAAAGAGTGAGGAATGGAAGGAAATGCTTCAGAATTATGGAAGACCCTTAAAACCTAACATTGACTTGATTTCTGTTAAAAAGATGCTTTTCGATATTTCATTATTATTTTGTATATTAGTATAGTGATTCTCAGACATAAGTACATAAAAGCAGTTTAGCCACTGTTTGAAAGTAACTAGGCACATTGTTTATGAATTTTAACTGGTCGCATGATGAATACAGTGAAATGCAACAAATTACAATGCAAAATAATTTGAACCTTAAGGACCTACTGAAGAGCTAAAGAAATATTTACTAGCAGCTTTCGTTTGGTAATGAACAATTAAAAGCACTTGGCACAAACAACAGAACCCTTCAGAAGGGGCTCAATCCACAGAAATCTGCAGAGACGTTCAGTCTGGTTATTTTAGATTAGGACCACAATTTATTTAGCTGTTGGATTGTCAGCTGTGGTTGATTTCAATCACATATAACATTATGTCAAGGGCTGTATCCGTAAAAGGATTTTGACATCTAAAATCTATGTCCAAAAATGTAGTCCACAGTATCATAGTGACTGAACATCTAGGTATTTTTATCCCACTGAATCCCCCTGGGACCCAGTAAGAAGGTGGAGTTTCTGGGGATGCCTGATCTGTCTCCAATGAAACTGTAGACATGCATTCCTTATAGTGTAAATTGGCCACAGAAAGAAATTTTAGCTAACAAGGTGATGGTCAGAACACCTTCCTAGGCAACAAGAAACTAGCACCAAAACATCTTACCTCCTCAGTACCCACAATAACTGTATTTCAAAATAATTTTCCTTTCATTAATTTTCTTTACAGGTAGAATGCATCTTTTATTATTGGTTTTGTACACTTCAGTGTGAGAAAAGAAATTACAGAATTGCTTTGATACACATTTTGAGTTACATTTTACTCAAGTTAATCTCAGAATGCACAGAGAAACAAAATAAGGCATTCACTTCTTTGTGTGAGTATAATCCTTGTAGGAAGAGATTGTTTCTCATAAATTCTGGGAATCTTATGGTTGCCTGACAATCACATATACTTATTAATATTACATTGTCATTGGAGCATGACTGTTGCATGTACAAGACCTCTGGGGAAGAAGTCATGGGCAGGACACTAATTTACATATTTGATTTCTATTAAACTGTTTTATTGGAAGGGTGTTATTGAACCCTGCTGGCTCTTTAATATATGGCCTGACTGTAATCAGCACAGTATTATTCCTCTCTAAGCTCTCTGGCAGCCTATGATTATGCTAAATGATTAAGGTTAGTTGTGATTATGAATCTTATGCTGCATATGTAAATATTTTATTTGGATGGCAATGTATTATAAAGCATCCCTAACAACTGGTCTTATAAAAATTGTAAGATTGTCTGATTTTATGTTTTATATGACACCAAGTATATTTTTCCAGCAGATAAAGTCCATTTTATTACGCTGCATCAATTTTGTGTCTGACACTTTGCACTATGTTACTTTATAAATATTTTCTGTGTGAAATTTAGTTCATTTCTATAAAATTGAATTGAGTTGGGGAGCACTGAAACCATCAGATGCATAAGTTCAATGTTAATGGCATACTTTGACCTCTCTACAAGATCTTTCACTGCTGGCAATAAATAAGTCAGTTTTACTGTAATACATTTGCCTTATTGTAAATATCTCCAGTGGCATGGGGCCACTGCTATTTAGCAGGAAGGGAGGTACACTGTTGTGTCAGAAAGAGAGCAGACTGTGGGAATTAAGTTGCTGGGGGAGGATCTCTAGGTTTTCTATTTACCCCGATGTGGGAGCTCTCAGTATGACACATACTACATTTCTTTCTTTACTGAAAACCTTAGAAGTTTGCCTTAATTTGTAACGTTTTTCAGATTATTCTGACAAGTTCTACAAGCAGTAACAAAGGTCTCATACACTTTTTAACGTTGAAAAGAAATCCTATCCCATTAAAAGATCTTCTTTAAGTTGTTTGCAGACTGGGAGAAAAGACCTGAGTTGTAAGGAGAGTGGTTGCTTACAGATATGAAGGAAACAGTATAGAGAGATATATTTCAGTGAGCAGAGTAGGAATTTGAAGGTAGCTGGGCAAACAAACTATAACAAGGAAGTAAAAAAGTGGGAACATGAATAATGAGCTGAAGCACATACAAGCGACTAAGAGGCATTGAGGATAGACTGTATTGACTGTTAAAAGAAATTAGAAGAAGATTGGGATGGAAAGATTGATAACAAGGACTGAGAAAAAAAGCAATCTAGATTATTAATTTGAAATAGAAAAGGGAAAAAAGATTGCAATGGGAAAGAAACTAAGGGAATAGAATGGCTGCTGGAAAGCATTAATAATATGGAAGAAGATGGAAGGAAATTACATGGAAAGAAAAGATGATCGAGATCCAAATGAACCATTTGATGACTAAAAAGTGGGCACATGTAGTCAGTGTTTCTGAATCTTATCTGTTCCTCAAATGACAGAGCTGGAGGCACTGAAAGGAACAACCAAAGAAGGCAGATATATGGAAGGCCTTGCAGAGAGGAACAGGAGTCACAGGATACTAAAGGTAATGGGAATTAATAGGAAGAAGAATCCTCAAAGAGCATCAGAATTTAGTAAAGTTTTCTCTCCAACCCATGAATTCTGAAGCCAAACTCCACTGAATTCCTGCATCACAGCTCTCCTGTTATAGTTTATCTCACAATTCTAGTAATGTTTGGTTCTCAGCTAACTGAAAATATGTTTCCCTACAGTTAAGAAAAGCATTATGCAAAAAACATTATATAAAAACCAGCTCTGTCCTCTCCTGTTGTCTTGGAGATATGTACGGTATGACTCTCAGGAGCACAGACTGATTTATATCATATTTATTCATTTCAGACCACCACAGAGTGGAATAAGTATTTTTCAAGAAAGTATACTCAGTGTTATCAGTTCATAGACTCCTATGTGAATTACAATTGATTAGTCCAAGTATTACTTTACACCCTCTATGCAGTGGTCACATGAAATATCTTTCCTCACAAAGTATAGATCTCACATCTGCTGCCTCAAACTTGGGGCATGTACTTCTGTGTACCTCTTCTGAGGAGTTCCATGTACTTCTATATCTATCATTGGTTTTTAGGCAGGAACCTTTTCTTCTACCAGCTTTCAAACTTGAATGCATATTTTTACATATTATGAAAAACAGACATTTTAATTCCTGCCTTGTACCAAGGTCAGAGATAGCCAGTTGACTGTTGGTCCGTCTTTGACAACAATTTAAGACTTAGTAATAAAATTCATCACCTATTGGTTTCAGTCCTTTGCATGGCATCCATAAAAAATTTTGGAAAATAAACTTACAGGAAATACGTTATTTCTTTCAAGTTAGTAATGTTACCAAATAATAGCTGTTTGTATAAATTGTGTTGGTAACCAAGAGATGTGATTCAATTTTTGAATAGGCCTATGGTGGATATATTCTATGGTCTTTGAAGCAAACAATTTCTTTTACACACATGGGTGCTAATCATAACAGAACAGCATCAAGGGTATTGTAGCAACCTATTCTCAGACAAAAAGTGATGTTTATGACACTAATTGATTTTTTATACAAACAACAGTT
Source organism: Chaetops frenatus (assembly GCA_013400775.1). Classification (NCBI taxonomy): domain Eukaryota; kingdom Metazoa; phylum Chordata; class Aves; order Passeriformes; family Picathartidae; genus Chaetops; species Chaetops frenatus. The sequence goes on along the minus strand of VZTR01033854.1, from coordinate 183,907 downwards.
ATTCTTTGGATTTTCAATATAAGTCATAGTAATCTTTTTTAGTGCTACAAAGTTCTGAACAAATGCTGCATGTATATGCTGCCATTTGAAAAGGTAATTCACAAGGAAAGGACTTGCTGAGGGTGCCACCAGGCCTTATTGCCCCTGCTCAACTTCCCCTATAGTATCCTCCCACCCTGCCCACAAGCTTACACAAAATACAGTTTTTTGCAAGAGTAAATGGGTTTAGGAAACCTCATAAAAATCAGTTCTGTAATAGAATCTATTGTTGTAAGTATAGCTGATCATCTCACCAGAAAGTTGCAAGTATAGGGCTGAAAGAATCTACCCAAGTTTAGCTCAGATCTTTATCTGCTGTGATGCAAGAGTCATAGCTGACTGTATATAACATGCAAGAAAATCATCAACGTGTATAAGAACTTTCAAACAATAAGCATATAGTTGTCTTTAAACATATGGTTTTCTTGATGATATATTTGATGAGCAAAGATAATTTGGCCTCTCATTTTTCGTAATGAAAAGACCCCAGAAAGTTCCTATAGCTACATGTTACCTAAAGCACACACGTCCTTTTTAAATACACAAACCAAAGAGGTGGTGTAGGTGGTGGTTTTTTTATATTCTGAAAGTACTCATTGTTATTTTCTAGTAGTCCATACACTTTTTTCCCCCCCCCACAAATAACCTATAAATAAATTAATAAAATGTATTTTAATTATTGGTAGATGATACAGTCCAAGAATGTGCATTGCCATGGAGCCCTATGAATAATCCAAAGTGAAATCATCACTCATTTATCCAAAAGAAAAAACAGGATTCCACCAGTTATGAGTAGTATTACAACCTTACCAGATATACAATATAGTTGTATAAAATGCTAGTAGAAAAGAGAAAAATAATCATTATTTTTGAATTCTGAATAATTCTTAAGGTACTTACACAACCTGCAGGCTCCAAAAAATGAATGAAAGATATTCTGTCTTTTCCTCTATGTTCAACAGTATGTCCTATTGTATTTTCCTTTATACTTATTGCTCTCTTCTTTTAAATAACCGTGTCATTAATATATATTTCATCTTTAAGTATTCCCTTCCAAGATAAAAGAAGACAATAGATACTGTAGAATATTCTGATGTATAAGGATAGCAGTTTCTTACGGTTTTTTATCCAAAATTTTAACACAAGCTGTTCAACTTCAATTACTTAGATGCTCATTCTGGAAAAGTTTATTTGACTGAGATTTATCTCTTATGTTTATCCTGATTTCTATTAAAATAATGATGGATTTTGTTGAAAACTTCTGTATGAGCCTTGGCTTCAGTTTCTAATATGACCAAAAATATATCCCAAAGTTAACTGCTTTTTATAGAAATGATATTTAACTTTTCTACTTTTCTGTCATTGAAAATACAGTTTATTTATATTCCTCTTCTATGAGATCTGAGATCTCAGTTTTCTGAGATTATTATTTGATGAAGGCAAATGTCTTTTTCCAAGGAGATCATTCTCTGTGAAAAGGGACCATCCACATATCATGTGTAAATTGAATATAAATTACATGCACTGAGAATGCCCTGTTTCTACTTTCAAAAAGCCTCATTTTTCAGTAGACATAATATTCCTATTAATTTCAGCTGCTAGAGAAGTACAGATAGTCTCTAAACAGTCAGACTCCAAGCCAGATTTATGTAAAAGTTAATTCCAGATGGATGACACTGTGTGTATGTGTATGTAGGAACACAAAAAAGAAACCTATGGTAAGAAAACTATGAGATTCATCTAAGGCAATAAGCCTTACTATTGTACTGCAAACAGAATAAGCTGAACCTTCCAATTTATTGCAAGGAAAGCACATTTTAGAGGTATGAAAACAATGCAGTAGGCTGTTCTACTATGAAAGTCACATAAAAAATTAGTAGTATATGGTAAACACATAGTGGCAGCACCCTTTTTTAAAAAATGATCAGTGCTAGGCGTACCAAAGGAGTTTGCTCTGACATCAAATTACAAATCTGAAGATCTTCTATTTCTTTTGCATAAACCTTAGGATCATTGGGGCATTCTAGTAAAGAGATATGATGAAACAACATTTTAAATAAGTGAAAGTGGTAATCATGGCTGCAAATAAGTTTATCACAGCTATCACCATGGATTTTGCAAAGTATTAAAAAACCAGGGTATTTTTAAACCATAAGTATTAACTTTTGAAATATTATTTCCAGTGCACCTCACTGGGAAATAACCATTTAAAGCATTCATATGAAATAGTGGCCAAGAGTTTGTTAAATAAAGATTTCCTGTCATACTATTTCAGGACATCTAAAGCTTCATGCATCAAACAAAGCAATATTTCATAAACTGTCTATCTGAGCATGTCTGGAGAATGCAAGAAGTTGGATTTCCCACATCTATTTGCAGAGCTAATATTCTTTGAGTTTGGACTTCTTCCAGAGCCTTTTTATTTTGCCAAAAGTAACTATGGTAATGTCCTATTCAGACTCTTTACAGTCATCCTGATTTTAGCAATATATGTGGCTGGGAAAGCATGACTGTATAATTCCAGAAGTTGAAGGTCCATAAGAGAAGATAATAAATATTATATTTTCTAAGTTAAATATTCTTCTCATTAATTTAAATAATCCGTTGTATAATTTTGGATTATTTGACTCAGTGTGTAAGTAGGCTTACCACAGGCTAGAGATGAGAGTTTATCCTTACAGCAAATAGCTGTTCAAAACACATCAATTACTTCTGCTGAAAATTCACAGAAATTCAGTTGCCTTAGAGGTAATAGAAAGTATTGTGAAATTTTTTGTATGCCTGATAAACAGGTATATAAATCCAAGTATTAAGTCATTTGGGTAGACTTGGGCCCAAACTATCTCAATTTCTTTTGTGCATTGGTTACACTGATTATATTACTTGAAGTTGGCTTACAGCAAAGAAGTAAATTATAATAATTACATTTTTACGCAAATTAGGCCTAATTCATAATCTATCTTCCCATATGATTTGGTGTCAAATTCGAATCAGTTAACTCAGAAGCCAGTTGAATTCTACATATAGTTCCATCTATGTTTCTCCAGATCATATTAAATTATCTTTTGCACAACTATTTTCAGATGTATGAGAAGTTTAAATGATGGCCACAAACTAATGTTTATTACCTTCCCTGTGACAAGTACTCTATGACTTTTGAATAATGATAAAAAAAGGATGTAATTTCTGACTAGAAATGGAATTGACGAAATATAAAAATGAGCTGAAAATAACCTAAAATACCCCAACCCTGTTGGTTTGGGGTTTTTTTTAATCTAGTGTGATATTTATTAATACCTCTGCACAGATACAAGAAAGGGCAATCTGGGGTCATAGAGCCTAAGGAGGAACAGTAAGCTTTCCCACCAGTTTGGGGGGGTGGGGCATGTCCTTCCTACTTGTACACATATGAACCATCTTCCCCTATTGAAACACTACCCAAACTTTTATTATTTTTTTACAGCAGATTCAGAGACATTGTTGCTACTAGCTTTTAATAAAAAGCCAATCCGTGTATTCCAACATAGCCCTTTTTTTATTCGTGAGGTAACTCTACCACCATACAGAGAATGAAAATGATGACAGAATCTTTTCTTCGGGCTCTGGAAAGCTCTTAGTACAGTAAAACTGATCCCCACATTGAGGATTTCCAGTTCATAGCAGTTGCCCCGTTAGTCCAGTTAGGAGGTCAGTGGGTGCTGTCTACACTTCACTGTGCAACCTGAGCAGCCTGTGGGGCATAAGGTGTATCTGCCCTTGTCACAGCTCAGAAAACACTGTCTGCTTATCCACAGCCAGGTCTGCCTCCGTGAATTCTAATTACAGGTCAGGAAGACGGTAAATATTTCTGATACCCCTAAAGTTTCCTCTTCATAGTGAATTGCTGTTAGTGCAAGAGTCTTTCACAACTAAAGGCTAAAGCTAACACGTCTTTCTGAAACACATTATTTGCTTACACACCAAAAATAACTTGGGAGAGGTTGTGTAACATTGCCACCTGGTGACTTTTTTTTGTATTATTTCTGTTTCAAAACTGTTAAAATTAATTTTGACCTCTGTAATATTTGCATGGTATTCTTCTTCACAACTAAACATAATTCTAATAATAATAAACTTGTATGCATTTAAAGGCAAAATACTCAGATTTCATTACATAGGAAAATAAAGCTAGGATATTCTAAAGTTATTTCTTATTAATCTCATTAGTGAGGTTTCCAGGGCAGATTGCCAATAGCCTAGTGTTCGAAACACAGAATCACTTTCATACTTAAGAGTCATATCTGTAAAAAAAGAAAAAAATTAAACTGACCTATATTTTTACAGAATATTATTAGACATGGCATAAAACTTCGCACCTCATTTACCAGACTGCAATGAAATGCAGCAATAAATAGTTCTATTGAAGAAAACATAATTAAATAGAATACTCTGTGTGAAAAATAAGCTCAATTTTGGCAGGACATGAAACACTGCAGCTATAATACTGCACACAACAGCTAAGGTCATTTTAACTGCTTGAAGGGGGATTATGCATGGCAGTAGGAATTACTTGAAATTCCATTTACTGCCTAGAAAAGATTACTGCTAGGTGTTTGGTGACGTTGGGTCCATCAGAAACACTAGGTAAGGAATGGACATTTCAAAAGCATTTGAAATCCAATACCTCTTATGTAGTTATTAGAAGAATTTCTGGGGATAGAAAGAATGAGTCTCCTCAGGTACTTAAATGTGATCACTTTTCTGTAAGTTAAACTCTTTCCACGCAAAACTAAGTATTCTGAATTCCCCCTTCCCCTAAAATTCTGCAAAATCTAGAGATCTCTTGCCTGGTAAATGACAAATTCTCATTCTTCATGGAAACTACTTCAGTCCCCTGTCACAATGGCCAACAACAATTTGATTTTACATACGAATATCTGTGCATATATATATTTATGCACTGCACACACATATTTAAGGTCATTCACTACACTGTATTTGTTTGAAAGCAAAACAAGTTTTCCATTTGATTATATTTAATTTTTTCCTCCTTTTAAAAATAGTACCTTTTTTTTAACCTAAAAATAAAAGCTATTGTGAAAAGTCATTTGGCACCCAGGTGGCAGTACTGTCATAGAGGAGGCAGAGCCTATATCACTAAGACCTTGTTTAGACTCAGCCTCTGAGTGGGCACCATGCCAGTCTGACAGATGGGCATCAATAATGGCAGCAATGTGCCCTTGCATGTGCCTGTGCATCTACTGTGTTTGCCTAGGGAAAGGCTTTCATCCAAGATTGTCCAAACAGCTGTTCATTCTGAGTTTCTATCCTTATTGTTAAGAAGAGATGTCAACACTAATCCATTTTTAAGATAGATTAATTATTTTTAAAAAAAGAAAGGTAAAGCAGATTTTTGGCTGGTAGAGTGTGAGCAGAGAAAAGTCAGTATCTTTTCACAAGCACACCAACTTCATAAGGCCCTCAACTCCAGCTTTTGAGTGAAAGAGCAATTTAGAAGCCATGGTTACTCAGGACAAAACAAGGAAATAAAACAGTGTCATCAAAAACAACCCCAAATATGGGTGAGACTAAGCTTAGCATGATACTCCAGCTGGATGCAAGTACATTTCTGCCTCTGTGATAAAGTGGTAGCTACTTGAACAACCACTGCTCCATGTAACCACTGCTCCATGTCCTTAGAAGGTTCATGCTCCCCTCCTAGTCTCATATTCTGATGGTATCTGTTATATCTTTCTCCTAAATATGTCTGTTGTGGTTTAAAGGACAACAACTTTTTTTCTCCTTCCTGGGGGGGTTCTTTGTTTTTCTACTTCCGCCGGGGCACAGTTTCCAGCAGAGGTGAGGAGCCCACGGATTGGCTAATTTTAAGATGGGCACTTCATGTAGCCACTTGAA
>VZTR01033854.1:146219-166065 GCA_013400775.1 Chaetops frenatus | reverse complement strand
AATAAACTATTTTTATCTTTGAAATTTAGGCCTGTTTTGCATTTCTCTTAATCCTTATTCTCATGAAACCACTACACTACACTCTCGCCTGGTGTGAGCAGGCGAGCAGGTGAATGTGAAACAGCTACAACTATTTTTTAACATTCCACTTCATCCGCTTCTATTGGGCTCTATCTGGCTTTCAACATTCAGACATTTTTGACCTGTAAATCACATTTTTTTCCCTCTTAAAAAGTGGTTATTCTAGTAATGATTTTTTAAAAGTCTACTGGAATAATAGATCCTCAAACTTGGCATTTACTAAAAATATTGAGAACCACAAGGGCAAGAGGAGAGATGTTGTTTTGGTAATCTATCATCACAGAAAATCATATGTATGTTTGTTCTACAGAAAACACACTACGCTGAAAAGTAAACTAACCTCAGAAATGCACGCTCATTACTTGTTTAAACTCTTTACTTGTTTATTCAGTACTAATTTTGTTCCACAATATCATTTCTAGATGCTTTAAAAAATATAACAAAGTACAAAGAAATGATTAACTGTTAGAAACCATGAATAAACACAGTAGTTAAAACAACATAAATAATCCTGTGCTAACAGTCAGGCAGTTTTGCATATGCAATAAATTTCAGTCGTTCAACCTTATTACCTCAGTACAAAATGTCACCAGCTTTGACATTGTAAAGCATTTTTTTAGCATCTTAGATGTCTTTAATCACATTCTGGAAATATTTGACTTGCCTGCTTTTGCCTGTGTACACTTGCTCTTGTGCAGATTTTGTACAGATGAATGTAGAAATGTTTGGCCAGAAATGGGCTTTTCTTTTATTAAGATAAAGTTTATTTAAAAACTTACTTAATGACATTGATAAGTATCTAGCATGCTGCTAACTTTTAAGCTTTAATGGTTCTGACTTCAAAGGTCTAATCAGTATCTAAAATGCTAAACTACTTTAAGTCAGACTGGGAGACTTAGTAACTGAAAAAAAAAATCCTATACAAAATTAAACTGTAAAATATGTGTACCTGCTTTTTAAAAAGCACACAACAAAAAAATCACATATTCATTGCTCTTGAATGGAATACATGCACATGCACTCACACGTATTTCTCTAGCACAGGACAAAGACATGACAGGGATGTAACTCTTCTTCATTTTCTAGACATGCCAGCAACTTGCTGCCACTCAACTGAATGCATCTATCTAATGTAAGGGAACTTAACTGCTGTTTCAGTGTACACCTCTCTATATTAAAAATTGTATGATACCCTGTTAGCATAAATACATCAGTACCTTTCTGTTTAAATTAATACATTCAGAGTCGCTACACTTTCGTTATTCATTACGGTTTTGAATGAAAACCACAGCTTCATTTTGAGACAAGTTTAATGATAGAACTGCTAAGGAGAAGCTACCTTGCAGGAAAGCCAACATAATGTAAACCATGCTGAGGGTCAAAAGATGCCTCTCTGAGCTTTGGTTTCAGCTCTATCTTCTGAATGTGACTGATACTAAACCTATCATACTGCTCTGATAGAAACTAGCACAGCACTTCCTCCTTATGGCTTATGGGTTTTGGGGTTCCTGTGCCATCTGGAGTGGCAGCTGAAGGCCTCTAGGGCACCCTAGTACATCTAAGGGCACTAAATGCTTATGTGAAGGCAATTGAATCACATCTGTAAAAGCAGTTTTTCAGATTATTAATGGGAGTTGGAAGATGTTTTACGTCTTTTATTTACAGAGGCTTGAATTTTGCTTTTAGATGATGTCTAGTTGTTAGGTGAAACTGGCTGCAACCCAGCCCTCTAGTTCCAGAATCTTCCTATCAGTAGTATCCTGAGATACAGTAGAGCAATGTCCAACTGCATGCTCCAGAAACTCTGATATACTAGTGAAAAAAGTGAGTTGGAATTAGTCACTCTTCATCCAACTTTCCCTCACAGACAAACCTGTAGGAAAAAAGAAGGTAATTTATTGTCAGCAGAGAGCAACTTCCATTCTGTATTGTAAAATCTGACTGGGGCTTCATGACCTATACTCTGCCAGCGTCTCCTGGGATTTCTGGAAGACTGCTGATCATGGAACATATTTCCTTTGCTTCCAGCACACTCTGCTCTACAGCCTGTACTGTTGCTTTAGCAGTGAACTTTTATCACAATCTTAGGCAAAAATGAGATTTCTACTATCCTGCCAATGTGATTGGTAGGCAGAGAATATGCTGCTGTTAGCTTCAATGCAGAAAAGTAAGTGTGTGGTGGAGTATAAAACAATATAGTAGGTTATACACAATCTGAATAATAGTTAGATAGCTTTTACACACCACTTTCCATCAGTACACCACGTAACATTTTACAAAAAGGGTTATGTTTATATTCACTTTATAGATGGAGAAAAAATTACAAAAATTTCCCAAGACCACAGCATGGTTTAAGAAAGAGCCAGAATAGTAGTTAAACCTTGACAGCCAAACAGCTACTTCTGCAATTTCTGGGCAAGTCAATTTTCATGAGATGTTAAGAATTACTTTATTTGTTCTTCAGGTTAATTGAACAGTTTGGGTTTGGTGGGTTTGGGGTTTATTTGTTTGTTTGTTTTAAATGATGAAATTTTAATATTGCTCTATACTCACTGTAAAAATAAAAATCTATCATCTTTTCCAAAACAAACTTATATTAGCATAATGAAATATTCTGCAGCACAGTTTCTTTGAATTGTCAGTTGCCTGGATACTGCAGTAGGTAGAGTACACTTATAAAAGCCTCAGCAGTTACAAAGTACAGTATTACTTTTACACGGTCAAGTTGAATATTGTAGAAAACAAAAATGGCTGTATTTTCATAAGTTTGATCATGTATCCATTGTCAAGGGCTGGACACCAAGCTGAATCAAATTACAGGGAATGTTCTTTTGCCTTACATAAAAAATTATAAAAGAGATCATATTTAACATTATCAATCTATAGTTGAGTATTATAGATTTCTATTTAACAAGCTGTGTATATTCAGTAAGAGCTGTCATAAAGAGGTTGCCAACAATCAATAAGGTCCAAGAAAGAGAAGTACAGTTGAATATATTTTGTGTAGTTTGGAGTTCAAATAGCAAGGCACTGGGTGAAATAGCAAATACACTGCAGTAACAATTCACATGATCACAAACCAGCACTATTGACAGGAGGAATAGACTTAGCAGAATAACAAAATTGTTTTAAAAATAAAGCAGCTTTCAAAAGTGAATGCAAAAAAGAGGAAAGATACTCAAACATAATACTGAGATAACAGCTTCAGAAGAGGAGAGTATGAGCTATTTTGCCTTATGACATAAGGAGGGTGAATGAGATCTCAAAAGAAAATGAAGTGCTTCACATTCTGTCATACATACACTGATGGTGATGGTACAGCATGCCTAAGGAGATGGACAGAAGCAATATAGAGTCAAGTTCAAAAAAGAGTAGGTTTGGCCCATATTTCAGAACTTGCAACTGTATTTGAAACAAATATGAAGTAGAAGTGTCAAGTAAAGCTCAAGATTAAGCCAAGAAATACAGAAATCAATCATGCTACAAACATACAGTTGAACATCATTGAGATTTAACACCTGATTGTAAATTTTTGACTGGGGAAAAGATTCAGACCTTGAAAATGCAATTGGAAACACCAAGTTGCAGTTGAGATTGAAGGCACAGTGAGAACTTTAAACTTTTGTTTCTTTTCTGACATTTTATTTATTATGTGACAAATTATAATATTAAAAATGTAGTCTAGAAAGTGTGAGAGGCATGCTGAAGGGCCTAGTTCACTTCTTGACTGCGATTTCAAACAAAATGTAGATGTTCAAAATGGCACTGAAAAAGTGTCAAATAGGATATTGATCCTCCTTATGAGCTGAACCTGATTTAAAAATCCACATATCAGAAAGTGACATGGGACATAACCCAATNTTGGGTTATATTTTACAACCCAAGACACTCTTTTATGTTTGATGTATCATCTTTCAATTCGGGTTACATAAATCAAGTTTTTCTTTTAGCTACACAATGAAACTCATTTTTTACTAGATACAACATTTAATTGTATTAAAATACCTTAAAACATAAAGTAAAAGAAGGTCTAATATAACAAAGTGCTATGTAGTTTGAAAAATACTGTGCCATATTTTCTCACTAGGATGACTGATGTTTTCCAGTTCATATTCAATTCCAGACACACTATAAACCAGATGACTGTGCTTTATATAGTTCAAGTAAATATCCATTGCTTACAAGATTTTACAAGAGAATTAATTCTGATGGATGCATGAATTGTGAGCAGATTTAATTTCCTATATCATGTCTGGTGTGTCTTTCATACACTTGATCCTTAAAATCCTTTTTTTAGTATGCTAATCAAAGCAAGATCTGAACTTTGCTGAATGTAGGCATGAGTTTACCAGCACTTTCGAATGGCACCTTCAGCTGTATTCCTCACACATAAATAATTAAATGCTAATTTTGCTGATACTGTAGGTCTAAGTGTGTTCTCACTGAGCACTTTAAGACTTCATATTTTTTAAGGAAAAATTGCTAGACAACATTGTTTTTATAACAAAATACTGAATGGACAGCTAAACCAGAAATGGTACAAACCACAGCACTATAGCACAGAAAATCTGTTTTGGAAATATTTCAAACTCCTAATCTTATTCTGATGAGTCAAAGGAATTCAAATAATGCTCATGTACAACAGTATTTGCTGAATAAAGCTACGAATAAGTGTTTAATAATAATAACAACAATAATGATTTTCCATCTAATTTGCAATAATAATAAGAAATTCACTTCAAATTGTTATATTTTGTATTCTATTGAGTGAAGGAGTATTTGGCTAAATTCTGGGACAATCTTTACCCCTGCACTTGTAGCAAGCAGTGCTGACAAATCTCCTTTTATTCTGAAGGTTTTCAAGTTATGGTTTCAGTAAGACTGATCCCTATCAACAACTAATTTATCACAATCATTCAAAATTTGGAAGGTGTGAGTACAGAGGTGAAGGTTATTTGACCTTACTTAACCAAAACAGAAACGTAACCTAAATTTAATCTTTTAAATCCATAGATAAGGAGCATATTGCTTTATCAATGGAGACTCCTCATGAATAGTAGAAAATTTCTGTTTGCTTTCCCTTATTTCTTCAGACCACAAAATTTTTATCACAAAACATTATTATTTTGAAAGAAACAATTTTGAGTGATTTTTTAGAGGCAAAGAACCAAAAACATAAAAGCAATACACTGCTATGACTGTTAATCTTTACAGTTGTATAAATAAAGCAAAATTAAATTGTATGCAAATGTTTTAATTTTAAGGCATTTATACAACAGAAATAGTAACGTTTCCATTCCGTGTCTATTAAACCCCAAATTACATACCTACATGTACAAAGTATGCAAGAATTGCCCAACTGACACTGCTAGTTTCTAAATACTTTACCTGGGTTGAAGTGCTTGTTAGTGCTTCACAGTATCTTTCATATCAACATTATCTTTTATCTTTATAGGTTTATAAGAAAACAAAGCTAAATATGCGTTTTTAACTGCATTTAATTGAAGCATTTTATGCAATCCATGAGTTCCTGCACTTCAGAAACACAGAGAACTCCCAGGCTCTCTTGACACTCAAAAAAATGCACTTTTTGGAAGGCTACTATGCTATTCACTCTTAAAAGCCAAACAGCAAATCCAGGTGGGGCAGCAATATGACTTTTCTTCCCTCTTACTGCTTTCACGCCTTGAAAGATGGACTAGCTAGTGCCACAGGGGAATTCACAAAACTGGGGCTGTAATTCTTATAAATTACAGATTAGGGGAAATCTGTCTGCAGACCTATAATCTCCCACTTCTAAAATGCTTGATGGATTAATCCTACTACAGGTCTGCTTGCACAAAAACAGATTTGTAGTTCTCTTACCCACAATTCAGTGTGTTTCTTGTTAGAATTTGCCTTACTTCTGTTTTATACTCTGGTTCCTTCTAGAAAAAATTAGAGCAGTTTGCATTTTAGGTAGCTTCAGCTGTATTCCTCACACATAAACTATTAAATGCTAATTTTACTGAAATAATTACATGCTAATTCTACTGATACGATAGGTCTGACTGAGCAGTGACTTTGTCTTTTATATATATATTATCTGTGGCCTAATAGTTATTATCTGTATTAGGCCACAGATAAAAACTAAAACCAGATACCCAGAGGAGAATGTAACAGGAGAGGAAACATCATTCCCTCAATTGCACTTCTAGCCTCCAACTACTTCTAACATTTGTTATATCACACTGCATTTGTCTGCTTTTCAGGTGAAAAAGCCCTATCTTTGTTGGTTTTTCCATAACTTCAATTATGTGTTCTATTCATTACATCTTTTTTATTAACTTTTCTCCTATTTTTGTTAATACTACTACCTTGTTAGCAGGAACCATGATTGGAGAGCAAGTGGGTGAGGGACAAAGCACTGCACACAAGACTCAGTAGCTTTAACTGAGCATTCTTTAAGATAATGGCATATTCACAGGCTTGAATTTGTCATTTCAGAGCAAAAATTTAGACAAAGAAATTACCTGCCTTCTTTACCACACTCCTGCATTTTTTGCAGGTATTACCACTGTTTTTACTCAAAGCAGTTCCCAGCTTTTCTAAGACGAAGCAGAACTCATCTAAAATGCATATGCAATATCTGAAGTTGAAGAGAGTACCCCATGGCTCAAAAAGAAAAACTGGTGTGTTTCTGCTCTGCACTGGTCTCTGATTCAGACCTGGACTTACCCATGTCTTTTTCTAAGAGCCTGTACAAGAAGTCTGTTCTCTCTGCAAAAACTACGTTCGCTGTCTTCTCTCTGGGTTGGTGCTGACTTTCACATGATATCAACAGTAAAACAGGATTAACAGAGATGACAGACAGCAGTTTGTTAAACCTTTGATGTTCCCTGATAAATTTACATGCACATTGCAGTTTCCCATATGAAAAAAGGTCAGTCTTAACTGAAACTAATTCTCAAGGTTTGTAACTATTTGGAATTCTTTTGGTTTGCTAAAGAAAAATTAAAACAGAAGAGGCACTGATATTAATACCACTTTCATACTTAGAGGCAATTCATTTAGGTTAAGAGATACAAGAAAAAATTATGCCTGTTTACATGTGCTATGCCCCTCCAAATGAAAAATTAACTTAATATTTTTATGTTCCTCACAGTTACCTTTCCTGTGTTTAAAAGAAAAATTAAACTCCTATGCTAATGTCTTTCAATATAGCAGTAGGGAAATATACATTCCTAAAAGAGTAAATTGAGATAAAACACTTGATTTCTTTCAAATTTGATAACTGTTTGGGTGTTGCCAACATTAAAGGTGTAATCTAGAGTAGTCATGTAATAATCTGTGATTGCAGTCATTGCTGAATAGTGGTTAAAACATTCCGGATTTTTTCCACAGGGTTCCATGAGTTCTAAGCTAAGGGCTTTCACAAATTGCTTTAATTAAACACTTGAGGCCTGATTCTCTAAGGAATACTCCACTATTAACTGTATATTAGGAATGTTTGCCTGGTTATTCACTTTCTTATGTCCTCAATAGGGAAAAAATCAGCATATTGACTAGCTTTGTAGATTTTTCTTCATATCTTCTAGTACAGTTTTCAGCAGAGTAGATGTGAAAAGAAAAGAACATGAAGCCTCTGTGGTGCAGGTTCTGCAGTGCCTTTGTCTTTTATGTGTAATAGGAAAGAATGAGTATATTTGCCATATTGTCCTGTGCCACAAATTGGTAGGACTATCTTCATGTCTTGTTTCTAGAATTAGACTGTAATACAGTTTTTATCTTGATGTTGAAAATGAGAATTATACCCTTTGAACACCATTGCTCTGGCCCTGTGTTGTGTAGAAGCATAATTTTATAAGAAAATTTACATACCCTGGAAGCCATTACTCATGCTGTATGCACTATGCCCTGTTTCTCATAGTATGCCTTCATTAAACTTACATTATTTGAATTAGTATTTCATGCTCATTTTACAGCTTATTCAGCCTCTTCAGTTTTCATCTAGTGCAGCCTTGTTCAAACTCTATTTTTATAGATAATGTGGACACACATTCTTTCACTAAGGAGTATAAACCTTCATTTTATGTAGACAGAAAATCCTACTATGAAAAGGTGAGGGCTAACAAACATCCATGTTTGTTAGTAGGTGGACGAAGAATCAGATGTTCACAGAAGATTACTCCAGCAGCTAAAAAATACATTTAATGTGTCATCTAAGTGTCTGCTTAGCCTTCCTGAAAAAAAAAAAAACCAGTATGAGTTTTAAAAATGTAGGGACTTAAACTTCTTGCCTCAAGCATAATTAAATAGCTCTAAAAATGTTTAAAAGACTACAACCTCTGGAAAATACTGGTTTATTAAAATAATAGAAAATCCACTTCCTGAAATATCAGTTGCCCTGAAGTATGATATCCCAAACCAGAGACAGTAAAAATATCTCTTAATTAGTGTAGCTGCTTCTATACTGTTTTGTTCAGACATGGATGAAGACTGTACCAATGAAGGTTTGTGATCAAGCTAGCAAAGTCTCTAGAAATCTCTAGATTGCCTATGGCACATATCTACACTGATATACTTCAGATTTGCTTAATCCCACTAGAAAATATCCGAACCATTGTTTACATTTTTGGCACAGCTGCCTGTCGCTAGACAAATGCTTTTTGTCTGCAGAAACAGTTCAGAAAGGCTTAAAGGTAGAGTGTGGACATGAACAGGACTATTAATATCTGCCTTGGACTTTGTTGGGTCATGTGATAAAAGCCATCTGAATGCTCACAAAGGAACCCAAGGACACAAAGGCCCATTACAGGAGTCATCAGCTCATTAACAGCCCATCCCCACCAGCCCCAGGAGAGCAGAGGGGCACAATGGAACCCAGATAAAGGGCTCCCAAGGAGCAGACAATTTCTCTGGGCCCTTTCCAGGACTCCTGAGGTACAGCCACAGGCCCATTGTCCTGGAACACACTATGGAATGCAGGGCAAGAGTGTTTTGGGATTACACAGGAATTTTGTAGGATGTTCAGGGAAAGAAGATGGAGAAGAGGGAGTGGTTTAGGTGGTTTAGGGAGGAACAAGTGTGGGAAAAGAAAGGTGAGAGGAAAAAAAAGGGCTGGTCATCAACAGATCAGTGCAGTCTTATTAAATTTTTTTCTAAGTCTTTCCTGGGTGGGAAAGTCCATGTTCTGTCTGCATTGGAAACTGGGAAATCTTGGCCAGCTGTGTGTGTGCAAAGTCTGTACCGAAAACTATTATAAGGAATATGTATTCTGAAAGTCTATGGAGAAACAGTCTGCCTTCCTCAAAAGGCTTTGGCTGAAGTTGGCAAATAAAGCTCTGAACCACTTTTAACGATGGAATTTAAACAAATACTGTGTATTTGTGTACTGAACATTATTTGGATTTCTTTTTTTTTTTTAAGAAAAGCTAGCATTTCTCTGTAATTAAAATCTGTATCATAACTTATGTGCTGCTCCACTGAAGCTGCACAAGGACCCTAAATATTAATCTTAAAATTCCTGAATTTGCAACATTGACATTTCTACTGCAATATTTTTCAAACCCTCAGATTAACTCCTGCCCTTTTCCATCCCCAGTAATTATTTAATTCTATTGTCCCCCACATGGATTCTACATCAGGACTTGTTATTCTACCTTACATGATTTTTTCCCCTCTAGGGGCCAAGTACACAAAGAATGTAATGATTAAGGCAGTTGGAAAAGATGTCATGAAACAGTTCATCTGTCATTGTACAAGTGCTGCTCATACACTCAAAGTAGGGCTCTGAGCAGACATTTCTTTCTAGAAAAAATGCATCAAAACTGATCAAATATAAACCCACATTGAGAATAAAATACTATATCTGAGATGTAATCTAATTATATTGCCCTACTTTCACTCTCTCCCTCAAGAATTCAGGTTTTGACCTAGAGTCAGAGAACAAATCCTTCCATGTCAACTAATTCTTATGTGCCTATGAAACACAGTGCAATAGTGGGTATTTGTTTTTTGCAACCATAGTGATGAAATGTGTTTATTGGCTAAGGACATAAGAATTTGAAACAACTATTTGCCTTTATTTAATTTCTGAAAATGTGAATGGTCCTCTAACACCCCTCTAACACCAAATAACAGGGATTTGGGGAATAGCAGTGCAAAACAAGTTTTGCAACATTTTTCACATACAAGTCTACCAACCTGACTTTTTGATTAATTGAAAAAAAAAATTATGAAATGCAGAAAGACAACACAAAACTTATTATTTTACATAGTTCTTTATTTAATGCTGCATTAGTGATGAATTTTTATTGAAATGCCTCCAATTCTTATTTTCGAAGACATATTTTATTTCTGCTAGGAGCTAAGTTTCTACATCTATAGTTTTCAGATCAGTCTTATAAGAAGTTACTAGAAATTATCAGATAAAGATTTCTTGCTGTTAATCTTGTGAGCCATCAAATTTTAAAACATAAATGCTTCAGGGAATTTACAAATTAGAGCATTTGTTCCTACTTGACAATTCAAAACTCATGATCCATCAAAGTCAGTCAGAGTCTATCAGACATTTGGTCAGTCTCATAATGAATAGCAGATGCTGTTGATAAAATCAACACAGAAAAAATTAAATCAGTCAAGAAAGACTGTCAGAGATTCTCAGCATCTTTGCATAGAACTATATAGAAGAATATATAAGTATCATGAATTTTAGGGAAGGTAAAAAAAATAACATGCAAGGAATCTGCACTGAAAAAAAAAGAAAAAGAAAACAATCCATGCCTGGTGGCAAAGTTACCAAAACACAGACTTCATTCACTGGCAAAAATATTTTCACTTTACTGCAAATGAAAACCAAACAAACAGACAAACATCATGTTCCTCCTCTAGTGTAATTTAAAATGTTTGGGGGGTAAAGCAACTGCAATCATGTTATCAACTACAACCTTCATTTGATTTTAGCTGCAATTCCTTAAATTTAATACTTTACATTTTTGTGGTCTGTGTNATCTAATTATATTGCCCTACTTTCACTCTCTCCCTCAAGAATTCAGGTTTTGACCTAGAGTCAGAGAACAAATCCTTCCATGTCAACTAATTCTTATGTGCCTATGAAACACAGTGCAATAGTGGGTATTTGTTTTTTGCAACCATAGTGATGAAATGTGTTTATTGGCTAAGGACATAAGAATTTGAAACAACTATTTGCCTTTACTTAATTTCTGAAAATGTGAATGGTCCTCTAACACCAAATAACAGGGATTTGGGGAATAGCAGTGCAAAACAAGTTTTGCAACATTTTTCACATACAAGTCTACCAACCTGACTTTTTGATTAATTGAAAAAAAAATTATGAAATGCAGAAAGACAACACAAAACTTATTATTTTACATAGTTCTTTATTTAATGCTGCATTAGTGATGAATTTTTATTGAAATGCCTCCAATTCTTATTTTCAAANAGTCAGAGTCTATCAGACATTTGGTCAGTCTCATAATGAATAGCAGATGCTGTTGATAAAATCAACACAGAAAAAATTAAATCAGTCAAGAAAGACTGTCAGAGATTCTCAGCATCTTTGCATAGAACTATATAGAAGAATATATAAGTATCATGAATTTTAGGGAAGGTAAAAAAAATAACATGCAAGGAATCTGCACTGAAAAAAAAAGAAAAAGAAAACAATCCATGCCTGGTGGCAAAGTTACCAAAACACAGACTTCATTCACTGGCAAAAATATTTTCACTTTACTGCAAATGAAAACCAAACAAACAGACAAACATCATGTTCCTCCTCTAGTGTAATTTAAAATGTTTGGGGGGTAAAGCAACTGCAATCATGTTATCAACTACAACCTTCATTTGATTTTAGCTGCAATTCCTTAAATTTAATACTTTACATTTTTGTGGTCTGTGTGATTTTCTTTCCTCAAAAATGCTAAGTGTTACCTTATCTTGCAAGGTGCTGGAAACATTTTCTGTAGTACAATGGATAATCTAGCTTTCAAGTAAATATGCCACAAAATGGAACTCTAAATGGATACATTTGTATTCTAGTTTATTCCTTCCATACTTTTTTCACAAAATGTCTGGCAGACATGAAAACACATGAAACAACGCAATATGGTGTTTAATTCAGAAGCAATTAAAAATACATTTAATGTAGTCTTCTCATTGGATTAAATCCCATTGACAGAAACAATGGAGTAGTTCTTGACTCAGAAAAATGTAACTGAAAATAGAATATACTTCTTGCATTATTAAAAGAATTATCCCTTCCAAAACCACCAAATTAAAAAACAGTTCCTCTGTTCACTGAACTGCTACACAGAATCCAGTTAAATTCTTATGATAACATTTTTTTACTGAATTGGTAAACAAAAATGTTTCAATGTGTTGGTTATCCTTGATTTGACATGGTTTTGGTGCCAGAGTTAGAGGCAAAGATCCAGGGGAGGAACTCCAGGTGACAGAAACTTTAAAGGTAAACTTGAATATAAGGGACTACATGAATCTATGAATTCCAGAAACTGTTTCTTCCAGGTTCAAAACCAAAACATAAATTAATTATACTGTCTGGATGATAGTTCTCACATTTTAAAGCAATGTCAAAGTTTAAACAAGGAAAGAACTGGAAGTATGATCAACTAATTTTTCTATTTAACACATGACAAGTGATAAGGTATGAAACATGAAGTAAATGACATACAAAACACTTCTAGGACACCTAGCAACAATATATGGAAGTGTAAAAGTAACAATAGCTATTGTCTATGGAGAAAAAACCTACTTTTTACAGGCACAAGATCCTATTCCCAATTCCTTTAAACATTCCACCTCATGTTCTAATTCCACACTTTTTTGTGGACAAGAAACTTTTCTTTGTTGAGAAACAAAAGGAGAAAATGGCTGTGTAAATATTCTCTTCTACCTTCTTTTTCAATGAGAAGGCCAAGCATATTCATAGCTAGACTTTTGCTAATGGCTTGCCCCTGTCAGTATGAATTCCCAGTAGAATTTCTTGACAAAAAAAAATGCTCTTTTGTCTGTCTGGAATGATGACACTTCAAATATTTTAAATGCACAAGTCTCTTCTGGCTTCATAAGCTTCACTGGCATCACAGAAGCCCAATGACATCAGACAAGATAGCAAATATTATTTTTGAATGTTATAATAATGTCCTTTTGTCTAACTTTTGGCTTGACTACAGAAACAGTGTCACAAATCACTCATCACCAAAATCAAAGAAAACCAAATTTTCAGTGAAAGTGAAGCAGCTTGATAGCCAGTGACAGCTTCAAATGAAACTGCCCTTATCAGTTATTCTTTTCAGTAGTGTCCCTTTAGGACACCAATTTTAATTTGCTATATGAGTCTGGTGTAATCATGGAAGTGCCCTGTGACTCAGCAACTGAACTGGGCTTGACTATCTGTTTTCTGTTCGACATTTGATTTTTCTGGTACTCAAACAAATGTGTGACTTGTTAGATTTGGCTGCAAGACATGAACACAAGCTCATGACATTTAAACCCAATGTTTTACAAATTTTCAAAAGGACTCCTGAAAATGCAGCAGGGACAAAAGCTTTTATTTATTTTTAAGCAATTTTAAAAATTATTTTCTGGTTTTCTTTTACTGAAGTGAAGCCTTAACACTGCACATGATCATTTTTCCTAAGAATAAAATGGGAACCATGGGATTGTGTAACTTGCTGATTTGTTTGATTTATCCCCTGAAAACAACAGCTTTGATTCCTAAGTATTTTTCCTCATGCTGATTTTTGTTCCATTTACTTTAATTGTAAGTATTTTGAGAAAGGAAATTTGTCTTTTTTGTTTTTCACTATGGAGCTTTAAAGAGGTTTCATTATTTTATCACAAATCTCTCTAAACATCAATAAGAAAAATTATAAAAATCTCTTTTTAAAAAATTAAATGGTATTTTGAACTCTCATAGTTATTATTATATTGCTAAACCATGATTTAAATAAGCTAAAAATCACCAACTATAAAAAGCATATCAAAATATGTTTTTAAGACGAAGTCATAATTTTGCAAGTCTAAGCTTTGGTTTAACATTCTCAAAGATGGCAACTATGAAACAAGGGTGTACTATATTAATTAACCAATTACAAATCCGAAAGCTGAATACTTGGTTTGTGACCTTTTATTTTCATAAAATTACATTTCAACTTATGGTCTTTCTTAGCTAGAAAATTTTTAAATGTTAATTTTAAAGACTTGAGAATTTTGTCCATGGAAATTCCAATGCTATAGAGAGAAATGTCCCTTACCACTGCCTTCAGTCAGCCATAGCCTTTTAGTCTCCTAAAAAGTTATTGTGGATTTATTATCTTGACATAAAATTATGAAAACTCTGTATCGGAAAGCATAAACTTCAGTGAAGGTTTTGACTTGAATAATTTTTAACTATTATACTCCTTTTATGCATTTGAAGCACTTTTTTGTTATACTTACATTAATTAATGCATTTTCCCTGCATGTGATACATAGCTTGATTTTTTTTTTACCAGTTTTCAAAAAAACTAAATTGCCCAAATAACAGCTTAGGCCACTCCAAGCTGATTAGTAGCTTCATTTGAAACAGCTGTTCCAAAATGGCCCTATAAATCTATAAAGTGTTTTGGTAAGTCTAATCTACCAACATGTCAGAGATATACAAGAGCTTGTATTTAGCTGGTCTTCAGCTTACGGCTCTCAAACTTCAAAGTGATTTTCTTCTGGCTAATAAGTGACTGGAATATGTACATAATCCCTCTAAGAGTTTACCTAATTGGGACAGTCTTTGTGACATTTAGTTGACCCTACATAGAGCTATACTGTAAGGCAAATTATGCATCAAGTTTTTCTGACGTTTTCTGGGTTTATAGGGCCACTGCGCTAAATAAATAACGTGAATTACACCAAAATCAACAGCCTATCTTTGTATAAGGCTTCCAGCATCCATTAAATGGTATTTTAAACAATAAATAGCTTATGTTTCAGGAAGAAAACAAGCTTGTAATAGCCAATTTCTATGAAGAATTTTTAAATCAAGTTACAACAAAGCAATACATTAGGTACAAATAGTTAACCATAGAGCAAACTCAAGTCACCTGAATATCCAGTGAGTGCTCAGAGGCATCTAGGCAAAATATCTCCAATACTGTTACGATTTCCCAGAGCTGATAGGGCAGGTTAGTGAGATGCATACTATGGTAGTGCCTGCTGTCATCATAATTGCAGGAATCAACTGCAGATATTTATCTTACGGTCTTTATAAGGTATCTGTGTGAATCCACCTCCTAGTGAAAACACTAGGATCCTAATATACTGTACGTAATGCAAAGACTGACACTGGGAGAACTGCTGACACTACAGAAGTTGCTTTTAATTCAGAAAGCACAGTTAAACAATTTAATTTTTTCTTTAAATCAAAATGTATTTGTTAAAGAAGCTTTCTGGTTTTTTCATGCCTCTTTAAAAAAGAATGAATGAAAAACCCTAGCAACTCAAGCATGCTCTTGTGGAGCCTTCATCTGTACAGCATGGCATTAGTAGGAAATGAGCACTTTCAAAGATAGAAGATATTTTCTTTCAAAGATATAGAAGTTGTTTCCACTGAGCACAATGCATTTTTACCACAATTATTATTGTATATCTGTTAAATAGCTGTCTATTATTACCAAGGTGTAATCTAGTGTTACCTGAGATGCCTTTCATAGTAGTCAAATATGAAAACATAGGTATTTGAATTTATGGAAAGCACAAGGTACAAGGTTTAATGGAAATGCATGGAGGTTAAATTCTGAACACTGAACTAGAATTGGAGCTCCTCATGTAATGCATAATATGAATTAAGAACATAGGAAAAAATCATGGGAAGATAATAAATATTTGGGAATGAAAGGTAGCAAACAGTAAGGCTTACTTTACCTAGCCTGACTGGTAATAACTACTTTCCTTCAGTTGTGATTTTTGTCAAAAACATCCTGAATCTTGTTTTCGAATGGTGGTCATCTGTTGACGAAAGTCTTGTTTTTACAAAGTAGGAAGTATGAAGGACTCCACAAACCACAGAACTAGAAAAATCATCTGGATGGGAACAATAGGTTCAAGCCTGTGTTCTGTATAATGCCAAGCAGTGCCCTAGCTGAGAAGCCTGGCTGTATTTACTGGCAGCAAAAAAGTTCTTAGGGTTTCCTGCTGCTGATGTCAAAATTATAAATAATTAAACGGTCATCAGGATAGCGGATGAATGCATGACTAATCATAAATTCCAGCTTTTTCAGGATACTGAAAACAAAATGCATAATCGAGTTAATATTTTACATATAATTATTAATTTTACTTATATTTCTATTTCTTCTGACAAAAGTTTCTGTATTCTGGGTTCCAAGAGCAGATATTTTGGAAAACCTCCTTTCTACTAAGTCCATGAAGGTATCATGCTCCTATAAGTTAATGTTCTACAGTCAACAACATTAAACTTAATTATGAAAAAGCTTAAAAATTATTCATATTATGCTTTTCCTCAGGCATGCAGACTGGCAGTAATAAAATAGAATATGCTTTTAGTCTTTTGTTCTACTGGGCTTACATTTTTTAATGCCTTTTGAATGGTATTACTGCATTCTGATTCTTTTTCATAGTTCTTATACTTGCTTTCTAATTGAATAATTAGAAATACCTTTTGTAGGGAATTATTAAACATCAACTTAACATTATGATACCTATAGATAAGAGAACAAAAAAATTGCTTTATTGGAAATGAAGCTGGAAGTATTACGACAATCTTCTCTGAGAGAGTATTAAAAATTATCCACAGCTATTTATTAGTAAAAGTTAAATTTATCTTTAAAGTACATAGTTCCCAAAGCTTATTGTTTTGCTGGGCAGCACTGCCTACCAACTCTGATTTATATAAAAATTTAACATGGTTAGCATACCAGAAAAAAAGTATTTTTTACCCTGGAAAAAACCCCAAATGACTGCAGTGAAAAGTATTACAGATGTCAAACAAACATGCTATGTTTTTAAAAGCCCTCATCTGAACTGTATTCTACATGCAGAAAGCAATGTTGCTGATGGAATTAGAGAAAGCAGACAAAGCAATAGAACGCAGTATTTTATTCTCAAACAGCTGAGTGTGGCTGAGAAGATTATCTGATTTGAGCATATCGTTGGGCAAACATTCTGATTTTACACAGATGGCTTGCACAAACAAATTGTACGGATCTTTCAATATCCCATTACAGGTTACAAAATGTCTGGACCTTAACTGATTGCTTTACCAGCTAAAGCTTAGATTCTTAGAAACTGTGCATGTTCCATGTCTAAAACATTAGTAGGTTAGAGGGCTGGATGTAAAGTGATCTCTCAAGTAACTAAACATAGTTGTAATTACAATAATAATACTGTAGTTATTAAATAATAATGCAGTTATTAGACTTTAACAAATGAGATTATAAAAATAAAGACAGGCAGTGACATTTTATATTAAATCATAAACCTAAAGGAAAATCTACATCTTTCACTTCTAAAATACTCTGAAAATTAAAATAAAAAGTTCTTCCATGGTAAAATCTCTAACAGAATGTCAGACATCAGTCTGTATCTTTTCTCAAACAGTGCCTAGACCAGATATAACTCTGTATACAGAAAAAAGATATACAGGCAGAACTAAATAGGAGAGCTACTGCAGGACTTTAGAACGTTTTCTCTACCTTGCACTTTTGTGTTAAAATTTGCAACTAGTGTATTGTAATTCATTTGAAAGAATATGTCTAACTGCTGGCACATTATTGGAAACTTCACTAGGTAGTAAGAAACTTGACTTACATTTTGAGATCTGTAATACCCATTAGTGCTCTAAAAATTATTACCAATCATACATTAAACCGTTAGTGTTGGTATCTAAAGTCTTCCTTCGAAACTAGTGTTTCATTTCTCACAAGACATTAACATTATTATGTTAATGACTAAGTCAACGTGCTCATGTCTCCCTCTAGTGCCTTTATCTGTCCTGTGTATTTCTAACTGGATTTTACAGGTTCTAGTCAGTGCAGAGACCAAAGTTTGGTAGGAAAAACCAAAGAATTCAAGGAAGGAGAACTAGGTTTGAATTGAGCTATTTTCTATGTGCCTACAAATCCTATAAATAAGTAGTAGTTTTAGGATTGGGTACTGGGGTTTTTGCTACTTTGTTCATCTGTTTGGTTTTCTTGGTTGGGTTTTTTGGGGGGAGGAGGGTTGGTTCTTTTTGTGGTGATTTTGTTTTGTTTTGTTTTGGTTTTTTTTGGGGGTTTTTTTTTGATGGAGCGTTGGATAAAGTAAGAGAGTAACAAAACAAGTACAAACCGAATTCTCAAATGGGCTGTTTTGTCTTGACTATTCTTTTGATCTCTCCTGGCTTTATCTTAGTTTTACTAACTTTTTGCTTCTATAGGAAAAATCCTATTACGCTATTTTATACAAATCTTCTCAGTGTGCAAAAATACATCACCATAAAAAGTAGAGGTGACTTGAGAAATTTATGTTTGGATTTAACTGAACCACAAAAACTTGGTTCTGGTGGACTTACCAAACAAGTGGCCTCCTGCAAAGTGACACATGCAAGGATGTGATAAATTTACAAGGAAACAGCTTTTTTCCTATTTCCTTTTATTACTGTTAAAGTGATGAAAATAAGTAACCATGTTAGCAGTACATCTTATCCATCATATTTAATGTCTGCTGTTATCAGATATTACAGGTTCTAGCTATTGCTGTTTAATGTTAAGATTAATAAATTCCTTTGAATTAGACTTCAAAAAAAATCTTTCAATATTTACCTTCATCCAGTAAAATGCAACTGCAAATGTAAGTGAATGCACACACAACTACTTTGTGTTCACAGACTGAAGCAGAAAGGGTTCATGATTCATAGAAGCATGGAATCACTACCATCTTCTGTATTGAAAATGCTACTATGCAATGCACAGTTACAAGTTATCTTGTCTGTCAGAGTAAATAAAAATAGGTATTACTAATGTTCATTTTCTTGCATTTTTTATCTCACTTAAGAAGAGACACCTCTTTTGTACCAGTTTTGAATTCTACAGGACATTCTCTCTTAGTTTTCATGCACAGAAAAACACTCTGATAAGCAGAATTATTCAGCATATTTTAGATATTAGAGAAACTAAATTAAAAACTGGTTCTGACAAGTCAGATATGAAGTAATACTTTTTAACCATATTTTCCTAGGTATCTAAATATGAAAAAGGCAGGATGTTCCTCTGCCAGTTAATGCTTATCCCATTATTCCTTTGTTTGTCTGAATAATTGTACACTCTATACTCAGACTATTTACTTTATATCTCATGAAATAAAACTACCAGGCAGTATATTAGAACCTTAGCTATAAGTCTGCCATGTAAACAAAGGGACCATCTAGAAATTCAAAATCCCATTAAGCTTCCCACTTAGTAACATTGGTGAAGCAATTTTATTTGGAAAAGACTTCTGCTGTGGTCTTCTGTTTACTTATTCTTTCATCAGTGTCTTGTCTCTTGAATGAATTTTGGTCAATCACAATAATTTACATTTTTCATTCACTTTCAATGAAGATTTGCATGAAAAATCTCTTAGGTGGAAAGCAATTAAATGAATACACACAGAATCAATGGTGAGAATACACAAGCATTATCAAGTAAAGAAAACAAGCCAGGTCCAATAGTGTGTAAATAATAGTCAATGACTGTAAAGCTTCATGATTTTTAACCAAATGGAAGAACATCCT
>VZTR01033854.1:94609-136209 GCA_013400775.1 Chaetops frenatus | reverse complement strand
TTCTTATAGTGCATGGGATTTTCTTCAACTCTTGAATCCTTCTAGACATCCTTTGAATAGCTCTTTCTCTTTGTGAACTAGAGGACAGAATGCTGACAAGGAAGAGAAAGATAAGGCTCCTCTGGAATAGCTCAGATTCTGTCTGCCTGGCCCATAAAAGTCTAGGAAATTTTGTATTTCCTTTCCCATGGTCATAAACTCTGGAGAGAATGTAGAACTTGTGTCAAAGGGGAAGCCTACTTATTTAATGAGTTATGTTGCTTATCCTTATCCTTATTTAAGAATTTGTCTGAATCAGACAATTGCTATCAGAAACATCTTGCTCTGCTAAGAATCATGGGGGTATTTTTGTCTGGTAGGCCTTGTTTGAGATGGGGACAATCCTAATCCTAAAACTTCCTGGACTCTCATTCTTCTTTGTCTCCTGTATACTATCCTGGCTCTTGAACAGTTATGGCAAGGGCTTATATTTTAGTGTTCAAAAGGACCACCTTCAAACTGAGCTGTGTAATGATATTCCAAGTATGTTGACAAAGAGTTGTGAGTTACAGCAAAATCAAAAGGACAAGAAGATGCTCACTGCTGGACAGAAAAGGCAATATAAAAGCCAACTAGGAAGCAAGGTAGTGCAATGGATGAGTAGAGAATTAACACTTGTTCTGACTGATCCTTCTGCCTCTGAAACCGCAATTAGCAAGACAGTCCTTTCTCTGAGTCCATTGATTGCCACTAAACCACAATAAAATAAGAAGAAAAGCAGTTCAACTTACCAAAGTTGGTTGTAGAAATATTCTCTTCCCCTATATGCCTGGGAAAGTAGCTATATGGATGGCAATGTACAGGTCACTATTCCCTTAGGGACACTGAATACGTCCAAGAGAGACTGGTTTTATACTGGCAGTATACTGGCAGTATTTAGCATTTGTCTGCATTTGGATAGATTCCAGTCATTGTTCAGTTTTGAATAAGTGTTAGGGCATTGGGTATGTAACAGATTATTTTTATAATATGTTTTGTGAATATTAGCCTATTTTTTAAATATAGATTTTAATTTTTAATGACCATAAAATTAATGTACATAAATCAAAATTAATTCAGCATAAAAAATAAAATTACTACAATAAAGTTTACTAAATCCCAGCATAGGGTCAATATATTCATGCGACTTTGGTAACTAGGTATTATTAGTGATGCAAAAGTAGCTCAAATTATCACTCTTATCTGCAACAAGTTTGAATGACATAATTTATTGGCTATTCTGAAAAAAATTAATATGAAATGCTGGCTTTACGCCAGGAATTCTTGTCAAAATGTGATTTGACATCCGTTACATGTGATCTTCTCAAGACCCAGAGTTACACTGCAGCTTGATCAGCGGTGATTAAATATTATGCATCAAAACTGGCATTTTTCTTGGATGAACATTTCTATGCTTTTCTAGATGCAGGATTGTTCTTATTTCACTCGCCACTCCCAGTGTGAATTTCTGTTTCAAATCTCTTGGGCTTTGCTACTCTGAGGAGTATATATGCACCAAATAAAAGCATTTACCAAAATGATCTGTATAAATTATTGGAATTTTATACACAAGGAAAGCTATACATTGGGATAATCAGAAATACCTCAGTTCAGCATTTTGTGTTTTATTCTTTACACAAACTAGTAAATTCTAGACAAAATATTCAAAAACTGGAACAAAATCTATGTCCAGTCAGGGTTGACTCGATACACAAAAAATAACTCAGTAGCTAATGCAATCATCTCAAAAACAGGCACTGTAAACACAAGCATTTAAATGTTTACACTGATAACACATAAATACTGTAAGAGATATAAATCTGTATGTGTAAATCCCAGACACAATTATCAGTAAGTGTATGTAGAAAAATAAGGGATTTCTTTCATCTAGGATCAAACACTGTGGATTGCATGATTATGAAAGGTTACTACTACAGGACAGTGTATCAGTTTTTTTGATTGCTTAACCAGGCAAACCAGTGACAATTGGCTAAGGCATACGATCTCTTAGATCATCAAGTTCAAGAAAACATACTTTTTGTTCCCTCCAGGAATAATGTTCTTGTTATTGGTCCTATTCTCTGCAAACTATTATTTCTTTATGGCAATACATAAAGTCTTCACTCAGGGAAAGTGAATTTATAGTAAACACTAGCAAAAAAATTAAGAACAGACTGTAAGATTACTATATATAACCAAATCAAAGACAAAATTGGATTTTTTTTTTTTAAAGTAAAAGAATTTTAGTACTGGCGCTACAGAAATGTATACATGTTAGGAAGTATCTATACATATCAGAGAAGGCCAAGAAAAGCCACTGGCTAGAGTTCTTTAGTTTTAATTGTAGTGGTATTTTGATAAAAGTTGTTGTTTTGTGATTTTTGGGGTTTTTTGTGATTTTGGGGGTTTTTTGACAAATCACTCGGCACACGGTAACACAAAAGCTTACTGCAAATTCACAGAATGTAAGCTAGAAACTATCTGCATTTGGAGAACAGCATGTTTTGACTCAGTTAAATCAAGATATTTTGTATAATTGGTTAAAATATTGCTAAACTTTTGAGAAACTGGAAATCTCATGGGGACAAAAAAAGTAAAAGTGCAAGAAACTTTCATTTTTTATTACTCTCTTTGCCTTCAGCTTTCCCAATTTGCTAAAAAATAAATGCCATATTCTTCCAAGAGTACAATTTAACATGTTGCTTTTCTTACAGTATTTTTCAGGGGTAATATGATATATAGGGAATGTATTACAATCGTATCCCTGGTATTTTTACTTTTAGTTTTTGGTAAAGACTATGTCTACGCCATTCCAGTGGGCTATTCTAGTATAAGTATCTTTATAATCACCTCTCCATAAGTGTCCTTTCTGCATTCACACAGCAGACCTTCTAGGATTTGTTCCAGTTCCAACCTTCCTGTAACACAGCTATTCCACAGCCTTATTGTACAGCACAACATAAGGAGCTCTATCTTACCCCATCAAGCGTCTCAAAAAAGTGCGGTGAAAATCCTGGGCCAGGACAGTACCTCTGCATTAGCAGAATCCCTACTGCCCTCCCGGGGTGCTTTGACATCTTGGGAGATAACAGCCTTCATGAGACAGAGTGCACTGAGTCTGTCTTCACAAGGCTGGCCTGGTGGAATATCTCCATCACACATGCCAGTGTTTCCTGTCCCCATCCCTGGCTGCCCCATGTCCTGCACAGGTAGGACATGCCAGATGTCTCATGTGCAGGCTCTCTTCATCCCTTGACAGACTGCACCAGTCTGTGCCTTAAAGCAAATCTACAGCCCTAATGTGGACTCTACAGAGCCTAAGAACACAGTAGTGTAGAGCAGGACACCTACAAGAATCAAATAGGAAAAAAAGTGTTTTTTACCTTATGTAAGAGGGTAAGAGTAGAACTTGGAAACTGAATCAGGAGACACATGTTTTATTCACACTAAAAGCCAGGGATGTGCTGTACTGTTTTCCAGGCCAAAACACCCTTCCTTAGAGTTTAAGAAGAAAAGAACCTTATAACCAGCATCCAAGGGCCACAGTATACTGCAGTTCTTAAAAGAAACATAACAAAAACACCCCCACACCAAAACAACAACAACAACAACAACAAAAACAAACAAACNAAAAAAAAAAAAAAAAAAAAAAAAAAAAAAAAAAAAAAAAAAAAAAAAAAAAAAAAAAAAACAAAAACCCACCCAAACCAAACAAGGAACTAGATGAAGTGACCTTGTCTCCTTATCCTGGGATAATCTGAAATTAGATGGCTTAGGAGTATTGGGCTCTGGTTCCCTAAACATGAAGACACTTTTTCAGGCAAGAACCATCGAAGAGTCACGTCAGCTATTGCCAATCAGTGAACAGTATTTGACCTTCAAAAACACTGATTTTACTACCACTCGTTCTGTTTTACTGATGCTGTTGGATCAGTTAAAGTTTCAGATTGTGTCTAGTAAAGTAAATACTGACTTGAAAACCCACAAAATACTTCAAAGATGCAAGTGCACAAACCCCTATTTTAAACTCAAGTAAACATATAAAGTAGTGGCTTTACTTCCTATGATTTTTTAAATCATTAATATGACAAAAAAGTCTGCTTTCTAAAGTATTTCAAAATATTTTGGAAGACATTTACCTCTAAAAACAAGAGCTTCCTCGACTTTCTGAATTATTAGTTTATTCTAGATGTGTGTTAAATCCTTCATGATCTAGAGATTTATTGGAATAACTCAGACAGGCAGAATGATGATGTGAGAGCAATTGCATTTAAAAATACACTTAACAGAACTTACTACAGCATCCAATCTGAGCAGCCAGCTTATTTAGTCCTTCAGGACTGACAGTGTGCTAGTTCATATGTCTCCTAGCTTATTGAGCAAAAAACCTAGCACACCGAGTTGTAAAGAATGTCAAAGCTTTTAGATACTATACCGTGTAATTTCACAAGTTATGCTTTATTTGGCAGGTGTAATTTGCTTTAAAAACTGCTGTTTAACTAACAGCTTTTAAAAATACTTCTTTGTCTCACTTGTTGTCTGTAAACAACTAAAAAATGAATACAATATCATGTAGAAAATAAGTACATAAGTCAGCCACTTTTAGAATTCCACACCCATAAGACTATTTGTTTTTGTTAGTGCATGCAGCATGAGATTCTGGTTAAAGTTTCTCTTTTCCTTGCACAGAACTCTATTTGCCACCCTAAGGGTGTATGAAGCATGTACGCTGACTCCCTACGAGAAAAAAAAAGGAAAAGAATGCTTCCCATAGAAGTAATAGGGAAGGAAACCTTATTCTTTCTAGTGTTTGTTTAGCAGCTGAACTTCAAACATTCTCTGAAAAGCAAACAACTCCAGGAAAAGGAAAATTGAAACATAACAAGCACATTGAACACATGAAAGGTTTTGAACTGCAACTGCAGATTAAATAGCAGGTTAACAATGATGGGAACCAAATACATGGTTACAAATCCAAGATAAAGGGAGGAACCATACTACATAGGTCCATGGCAAGTGCTAATTCTTCTACTGATAATTTTGTAGCGTTCCTGTTCATATTTTATGCACCCTAGAATAAGAAATTTCTTCTTTGAGCAATGGGGAATAATGAAGCATCAATTTCACACAGAGTTTATTCTTTTAACATCTCTATATGAAACAAATAGCAGAAAAACCCATCTGCATTTTAAAGAAGATTATTTATTCTAGGTAAAATATATGAGAAAGTCAGCAAATAACACAATATCTTGGGTACTACTGCTTTAGCCTATAACAAATAACAGAAATGTCTCATTGCCCGGAAATATTGCATTACTGCATTGGAAAAACAAAGCAAGAGCTCCCTCTATGTAACTCTGGTTACATAACTTTGTTGTACTGAATTATATTTTACAAGATACTGTGAATGTGAGCAATGCATATTACAAATCAACAAAATTATTCAAAACTATAGAGTTCTGAGCATTAGACTGAACTACTCATTTCCCCCAATAAAAGTAGACAAGAATTATGGGCTAAAACACATAGGATTTTTATATTATGTGAGCTGTTAGGAAGGTGCAAGACTGGAATTTTGGATGAAGCACACAAACACTTCCACTTTAAAGTAATTTAAATCAGACTAATAAGAAACATCTGAGGAAGATTATTATTATTGCCAGAGTCAGATAACAGTAGACTTCACCATTCTCAACTGTTTTCTCTACCTCTCTGTTGAAAGCTTCTGCTCCCACAGCAGGAACAACTCCTGAACTATCACAGATGGTTCACTATCTCACCCAGATCACCACAAAAAATTATATTGATGCTGCTTAGGGTTACTTTAATATCCTGTGTAGTAAACGGCAGTTGTTCAGAACTTGTTTCATGTGTGGTTGCTCCTGCTACAGAAGCAATAATCTCCAAGAGAATGAATACCAGGCAGACAAACAAGAGTTGCTTCAGCCAAATGAACTGTAATCATTTGTGTTTGCAAATTAAAATTCTGAACACAAAGGTGATTCTTTAGTGATGTAATGTAGAAATGGGAATTGTTGCAACATTTCCAGCCTATCTTTGCAAGCATTCTTCTGCCTTATATAAACAATTCTTAGAGCTATTTGTAATTTTTCAAAGAATTTTGGCAGACAACCCTGCAACCACGGGGAAAGAAAAGCCTTTCTCCATGAAAAATAATCAATAATGCATAATGGTAGTGAGCACTGCTAACATATAGTTGCTGTAGATATTATTTACTGCCTTGAAGCTGTATAAAATTATTCTGAATGTCATTGTACTTTCTATAATAAAAAAAAAGTCAACCCTTGCTCATATTTCCCTTTCAGAAACAAAATATTTGCCAGCAAACTTCAAATTTAAGTTGGAAAATTACTTTCTGTCTTGAAGTTTGTGTCAGTTTTATTTTAAATTTAATGTGCTCTGGGATAGATCCGATTAATGTAAAAGGTAACTAAGATGTTAATAGCATGAAAGTCATACTGTTCATTTTGAGTTTTCCTCCTCTTCTCCTCAGTGGCCAGGCTGACAAGTATTTTGCACACAGAAAGGAGAACAGTGAGTACTGGTAGCATACTGACTTCACAAATTCTTTTCTCATACCCCAAGGAAAGAACAAATTTTCTTTAACTTCAGAATCACTTGTTATCTGACAGAAATACTTATTGCCTGTCTGTCAAAACTTCCAGTAGAATGTGTCACTTTGACCAGAGCACTCTTTTCTTGTCAAACTATGCTGCTGAGACAATTGCAATCTAATTGCTGGAGACATCAACCAAGACTACTCTAAGAATTTTCAGACACAGGCCAGCCTAAGAAAGTGTTGGGGTTTGGGTGTTNACCAGCTGTGACTGTCACTGCATCAGAAGTGCCTGCGAGCTAGCAGGTTCTCACTGGGTTCCTGCTTCTGTTTGTTGTTAGTGCTATTGTAGCTGTTGTTTCTTTGTTTTATTATAAGTACTAGTAAAGAACTGTTATTCCGTTCCCCATATCTTTGCCTGTGAGCCCCTTAATTTCAGAATTACGATAATTCGAAGGGAAAGGGTTACAATTTTTTTTTTCATTCCAAGGGAGGTCCCCTGCCTTCCTTAGCAGACACCTGTCCTTCAAACCAGGACAGAAAGCTGCTTCAGGAGTCTTACAATTTATTCATAAGAATGACAGTAACCAGCCTGAATAATATGATTAGAGATTTCTACCATGGTTGCATTCTGTAAAGTACATTCCTCTCCCAAAGAATGCATTGTAAGAGGCTTGGTGCTTCTAGAATTAAAAAACAACTTATTCAGATCTTCACAGCAGAAGTTTACTGCTAGGGTGTTAATGAGTCCGTAATTTATACTCTGGCTTTGTGGAACTCTTTATGTTGACATGTCCCCAGCACTGGATGTTAGTACTGCCCATCTGAATAACCTGCTGAAAAATACCAGTGGAGTAGGGTTTCTGGAAAATTAGAAATGTGTAATAAAAATTCAGACTTTATGGCATAGAAGGTACTCCTCTAGACATTACTAATGACTCCAGAGTTTTAATATCAATAAATTAGGTTTCAAATACATATGTAATGATCTGGCTATGATTACAGGACAGGCAGGCATATTTTGAATAACTGTAATCTGCCCAGCATTACTAATTTTCTGGAAATCTCAGTATCAGACCTCTGGCAATTCTTAGCATGTTTTCTGGCTTCCTGAGCCTGTGCAGTAGTAACTTTGCTGCCTTTGTGAAATTAATTACACTAAATTTACTTGTGATGTGATCACACAGTTATTTGGGCTGACAGGCTTAGCAAAATAATATCAATCTTCCCAACCAATGGCAGAAGCAGCATGAAGAGGGACAGCCAACACAGTTGAATCTTCCTTGGCTGCCAGAATGGTGGGAGGTAGACCACTGGCACCTGCTGCCTGTTAGAGGAAGTAACTTTTAATTTTGAGTGAAAGAATAGCAATTTACTCCAGGATCTAAAAGTGTATACTGAGAAATTCTATTCAATAATGAAACTTTTGGAAGAAGTCTACTGTGTTGATTCATCTCTTCTGATAAAGGACATCTTAATACTGAATTGTATCTTTTGTTAATATTTAATGTGAGCCAAGCAACACCAGTGTGAATTTGCATTCATAATTCCTTTCTGAAAAGATAATTTGACATGCTCTCCTTTTTCACTTTGCTATGTATTCAGCTTTAGTTGCAAAGATCATTTACTGTGCTAATGCCTTTCCCCTTCAAAACTGTCTGTGCTTGCCATGTCTCATGATGAATACCCATTTGTAAACAAAGTAGTGATTCATTATTATAGCTGAAGGGCATTGTTTTACCTGGATGTAAATTCATCATTTTTTAATGCATCGCAGCTTGATGCTTGATATCTCATCAAGCACTCTGAAAGCTTTGTTGACACAGATTGATGATCCAAACAATTAACTTAATAATGGCATCAGCAACTGGAGGTTAGTATTAAGCAGAGAAAGAGCAGACCAAGTTCTTCCCTAGTGTATGCCAAATAAAGTCATCAACAGAGGTATGTTTGGGAGCTATTTGTTGCAAACAATTTATTTGAGCCCTTTTTTTCATTTTCTGAGGTAATTTTTAAGAGTCCAGCTATGCTGCATGAAGTACTCTGTGGACAACAAATGGAAGCATTTTTTTTAAAAAACAGGTCATGTACTGTTACACATTATAAATAAATCTCCTTTCTCAGAGAAGTTTTAGAAAAGCAAATGTGAATACTCTGTTAGAGCTGAACTGGAGATAGCTATTTCTCACCTTCTCAACTACTACACCTCACCTGAGACATGGCATATCCACAGAGATGTGGTAACTACCATGTAGTACTTCTGGTGTGCTCTAATGTATAGTAAAATGACATTCAGTAAAACCTTTGCTCTTTGGTGTTTTGATAACTTGTCTAACTTGAAAAGCTTTCCTGTTTTGTTCTAGCACTATCTATCTCAATGCATCTCTGTATGACCTGGGAATCCACTGATGAATGTATGGCATAATTTAAATTCAGACTGAAGAAGTGATAATTGTCTTAAGGAAAATCTGCTGTGGATTTGATGGATTCTAGAAGACTGCAACCTCATTATTATATCCTTTGTTACCAATCTTTCTGATAACAAACTATCAGAAAACTCAGCATCTAACAGAATTCAAAGTAATAATTCTTAAAACCAGGGAACTTAGTTCTGTGATGGTTTAACAGGGAGTCTAATGTCTTGTGCCAACTGATGTAATTGTACCTGGCAAACAGTGCATGGGAAGTGCCAGCTTCAAGCTGGAGACTGGCAGATGAGTAGCTTTTCTTTCTGAAGTGAGCCAGGTGCTTGGAGTTAGATGTAAAAGGCTTAGGTATTGCCTTGAAGCTAAGCTGTTTCATCCTCTCTTTGATAGTAACAAATGAGAGAAATTCATGAGTCAGATGACTATAGAAGTAACCTGGATCCAAAGATGACACCTGCCACCATCTGTCTGCCTCTTTTTTCCCCCTTTTTTTGAAGTTTTTGTCATTTTTTATAACATGGATAATTTCTACATCCTCATCATTCCCATTCTCTACCAGAGTTTTTTAACTCAGATTTGGAACAAATTGTTCAGATATTTCACATAAGTTGATATGTCTTTAATGGTACAGTTAGTGTTCCCATGTCAAACCAAATCCTTTTCCCCTTGTACATCTGGCACCACAAAAGAAGTGTGAGTGCTTAGCTAAGTAATGTTTCTATCTGTAAGAATCCAGGCATGACTACACACAGACAACTACTACTATTTGCCAGGTCTGTTTCATGCATCAATGACCTTGCAGTTGTAATTCATTTGCAGGAGCAACAAAACCTTGTATGTTAGATGTCAAGGTACTTTTCACTATCTTAGGAATACTGATTTTAATACAGTTATTAACAAAGTGAAACAAGTATTGCTAATTGTTTCTTGTATCAAGATGCTGGGTACGCTTAATATAGGCTTGTTTTTGAGAGAAGCAAAAATCAGATTAAAGTAATTCTAAGGAAACTGACTGTTAGAAATGATACAACATGCAAAGTACAGATCAGGGAAAAACAAAGAGGAGCTACCAGAGAGCTATGTACAGCCATGTAAATTGGAGGTCAAATTGTACTCCTAAAGTATGACAAGCTGAAGGGAAAACAGGAATGCATACATGAGCTTGTATTTGAAATTAATTTTTCTGAATTTTTTCAGTTCTAGATTAAATTCTTTGCTACTGCTCGTGACCTCTGAAAAGCAGTGAATCTAAGTTGAATCTAAAGAGGTAAATGGGAATACATTTTTATCCTCTTTTATAATCTAAGAGTAATAATTAATTCAAGAAAACAGGCTCGAAGATAAAAGAGAATATTTTTAGGAAGGACGTAATTAATGTGCTGAACTTCCCACAAGATAACAATGATGTGACAGCAGCAGACCGAAAATGCATGCATTTAATGAATGTTGTTACACTAGACAAAATATTAAAATATATTTTCATATATGTAAAGCAATTAGAGAATTGCTAGACAAATCAGATGTTTTGACAAAGTAAAAAAGAGCAAGGAAATGAAAGTGAAATAATACTGTATCCCCTTATTCAAACATCACTGTTACTACAAGTGGTATGCAAAACAGATCATGCACCACAACTCAGATTTTGAAGATTTGAACTTTTGTTTTGCACCTCTTAGTTAAGGTCTCTCCCTCCCTTCAACACTATTCTTTTTCTAAGAAAAATGTGTACATCTTGGATTTTTTCCAGTCAGTTCTACTGTGAATAGTAGTCTGGTGAAGATTTGTAAATAATGAATGGCTAAGATAAAGTGGTGTCTTTGACAGGCGAAATTAATATTGTGATGCATGGTCTGGAATACACAACTGTTCTAAACATCAAAAAGGTATTTTCTTCAAACATTGCTCAAATTGGATTAAACAGATGTAGAACAGCTTAATATTTTGTCCACTAGCTGAGTATTTTTTCCACTAGCATACGCCCAATGAACTTTTTCCTTTAGTTTGATGAAAGTGCATAGTCCCTTTTAAAGAAGGTTAAGTGTATGTAGGTGTGTGCCCAGCACTCATCCAGCAGATTCATGCAGCCCAAGCACTGCCAGCTGGGAGGGTACGTTTTACAGCCTGTGCTGTAAAGAGTCTCCTTTGTCCATGAGATTTGTGCAGAAAACTGTAGATCATCTTAAAATATCCTAAAGGTATAATAATGTCAAAGTCACCACAAAAAAATTAAGAATTTATCAATGTGTTAAAGTTTATGAGTATTCTAGCATTGACACTTGTAAACAGATATTAGGCAATGTGAAAAGTTAGTTTCAAGCTCAACCTAACTGAAAAATATTTCATTTGATTTTTTTTAAAATGGATGTCACCCTGTGAAATTTGTTTCACCTTTACTGGAGTATTTGATGTTGGCCACCATAAGCTTCTTTAAGACAACAGATAAATAGGATTTGGCATACCAATTCCTGTGACAGAATAGCCTATTTTACTTCTGTATCTTGCTGTTCTAAGATTAGTGCAGGTATGATCGTAAGCTTCTCAGCAGATGCTCATTAGGAAACCTGTCTTTTCTGTGTACAGAATAAAGAAAAGGAAGTGCATGTAACAGTAGATCTACTTTTAGGCTAAAACAGCTAAGTTAAATTAAGGACAAAATTACTTCTTAATTTTAAAAGTAACTAGGTCTAAACAGAGATAGATGTGTCACTCGTAGACTACATGTGTTATTTTCATACTCGGTGATTTCTATTAGCACAGAAATGGAAATTTCCAATATAGGACTATGCAGCACAAAAGCACTATATAGTTTGATGCAATATATTGTTACAACTTTTAATGAGAAGTTGGAATTAAAACATCTGCTACTAGTTTACACTGAGAAGACAGCAGTAGTACAAACCATATTATGCCATTTTATAGACAGAGCTAAAATGAAAACATTGCTAAAGCAATGAGACTTGCCAGCTACTGATGAGACTCAGGAGAAATTCTTTAACAGCTGTTTTGCACATCAAACAGATACTTATCACTCTCTGATAACCATGATCTTGAGAATTCATTACTTGATTCAATGATCAATACCTCTTCATCAGTCCCATTATTAAAAAAAAAAAAAAGTAAAAAAAAAATCTTGCAATAGGTTTTTCCTTCCACACAGAAGCTGATAAAATATATTATGGCCTTAGGTCCCTTATGGTGAAGTTGTATTACAGCATTCTTGTGTTCATGACATAATTAGGATTCTGTCAGCACATCAGCCATACACTGATGGATACAAATCTCTTTTCCTTTGCCATTTTAAAACCTACTATCCTCACAGTGACTAGTGACTACTGTACTACAAGCTGACATGACCATATGCATACTTTAAAATTTCAACTGCTGTCCTCCAGGATTATTTATTATTATTTACTACAAACTTAGTTTAACAAGCTTTCTTTGACAGCTAGTGTTAATTATTTTAAAATGTCCCTAATATACAATGCATGAATAATATTCCATCTAGATAGCCTCTTTCTTTAGCTGGAAGTTGAATCATTAAACATTGTTTAGACACCTATCAAGTAAAGATATCAAACTCTTTCTAGAGCAGGAAGTCATCACCTAAAGAAAAAGCTTTAGCAGCTTATACCCTGGCTGCAATTAGCACGAAAATAAGTTTGAGACAGTAAACAAACCTGGAAATATGGAGGGTCAAATGAACTCTGTTTGAACACAATACCCAGTTCTATTTGTTTCATCTTCTTTAATTTATAGAAATCTTCAAACCTAGGTCACACTAATAATATTTTTGTATCTATAACATACATGTCATTCCTAAAATAACTTGTTTAGCTCACAAAACATACATTATTGCACACATAACACCAGTGTATGCATGCAATAATGTATGCTCATTTTTACACACAAAATACCTTGAAATGAGCTGTAGCAAACAGACACTGAAAAGAAATTCTTGCCAAAGAAATGTGAAAGGTCTCTTGGTTTGTCACATTATTAGAAATGTCTAGAATTATGTTGCAGCTTTTTGTCAAATTTTATACCTCTTCAGTTTTCACTGTTTTTCATATGGAAAATAACACAGCTCAATGTAAGTGTTCTACTGCTTTTCACTTCCTTTAATATTTATCCTGTTAATCTAATAAGTAAGGTACCTTGAATGACATGATTTATTTTTGCTATACAGCCCATGCTAGAATTTCTTGAGTGGGATGAAAGTAACAGGCATCCTGGGCCAAGACAAATGACTTCTTAAATAGAAATAAAATCTTTATAATGCATATTTTAATTCAATTAAAGCTTTTTGCTACTTTTCATAGGTGAATCAAGAGTAATAATTAAATTGAAATCAAATTTTTCAGCATAGATGTGGCATAAAACCAAGCCCCTTGATTATCAACAAATATTTCTTTATAGTAAGTAATCTCATTTAGTCTGGAGCACAAGAGAGAGCAAATCACTGAAGAACTGGATAATTGCAGAAAAATTGTTTTTTATAATTATATCCTGGGCAACAATGAAATTGAACATCTGAACTTAGCCTAGCAGCTTAAAACCTACACTTCAAAAAATATCACCTTGCCCACCTCTTGCACATAAATCATAGAGTGCCACCTTGCCTGTGCAGCCCTTACTTTCTCAACTGCTAAAAACTGCTGGCATCATTTACTCACTTCACATTATGCTATTTCTCTTTCTGTCGAACCTGTCACCACCTCATTTTCTCCTGCATCCCCTGGTTTGACAGAGGCACTTGCAGTAACACTTTTCTAGTTTTTGACTTATTCAGATTCTGCTATATTGCCAACTTCCTCCTGAGACTGCTGCTGGATCAGGAGTCTGCTTCCTACGCTTGCACTTAGAACTAAAGCAGAGTTCCAAGCACCACAAGAACTGCAATATTGTGTACTACAGTTAGGCTGCTTATTTCCAACTCAACACATGCTGTGCGGATTTATCCATGATTTTCAAAACAAACTGACTTTTCCAAGCGAAATGCATGCAGCCCACATTACTGCAGTCTAGACACCTCTGTCTCATTGGCAGGGATAGGGAACATGCCTTACATATACACGTTCCACACAGAACATTATACAAGCACATTCACAGCTTCTGAAAAATCAAGCAGATTTTTGTTCTGTGTTGTTTGTATGTGCCTGATTTTTAAAGCTGGTGATTATAGCTATTCTTTTGTGCACTTTGCAAGATGTTGTATAAAACTGGCATATAACAAATAATGAGTTTTTCTTTAAAAAAAAATTAACAGGAAATTATAGTGGTGATTGCAGCATGGATAGATTGGTATGGAACCCTATCAAAATCATGCAACTGCTGATGCATTATTTCAGTAAGGAATTGAAGAAGAATTAATTACAAAAACACCCCACTGTTTCTAGAAAATCTTATAATCAAAAAAGTTTTGTGACATTGTTAGACCACATGCAATTTTGTTTAAAAGCTACCCATAAAAATATGAAGTAAATTATTCCACCTGAAAAATCTAAAAAAATAGTTACCAGTATCAAGTCAGGGCACCTGTAGAGGGGTCTGTCAAATGCTAGTCAGCTCTTTTCATTTCAATACTTCAGAAGTGGTCAAAAATGACTATACTGATAAAAGGTATACTGATATTGACAGGTAAATGTGCAGGGTAGACTTTGTCTCTGAAGAGTACTACAGTTTACTCTTTTGCTCAAGTAAGAACTAAACCACACTGTTTCTACTACCTTACCCCCTTATCCATGCTAAAAAGGAAACCTTGTACCTTACAGAGCTGTTATTTCTCTCAAGCTGTTGAGTCTTTAATTGCAAAATAAACAGTGCAATGCATGGCTCATACAAAAGTATATGCAATCACAATCTGTAAAATAACCCAAACGCAGCTCCAGACAAAGAGAAGCCGTTTTCACAAATGACTTATCTTCTTAATACTTGTCTTTGTCTTTAGTCTGCTTTTATTTCTAGTCTAGTTAGGATCCTAGAATGATTTCTGTGTAATACCTGCCAATTCAATTAACGGTCTGTTTACCCTCTCTTCCAGATAATTAATGAAGATGTTAAATAAAACCAGTTCTAACACTAATCCCAGGGTGCCTTGGCAGACATTTCTCCTCACAACATAATTCATCATACCCTTTGTTTGGAGATTGCTTGGATGATACACCTGATGTAAAAGAATGCTGCCCACGTGCTTGGATACGTTATCCACAGGGAACACTTTACACCAATTACAGGAAAACTTCAATGACTTTATTTGCTTCTTGCTGCAGGCCAGAAAATAAAGAGTTCTAGAGAAGAGCTCTAAATTTTCTGGTTCCCAATTCCTGAGAGACAGTTCAGCAACCAGATCACTGGAAATACTCCTTGTAAAAACTAATTTCTACTTTTTGAAGAGAAGACCTACTAAATTAACAGAGGTAGAGATATGCAAGGTCTCAGGTTAAGGAAAAATTAGGAAGACTCAAAACCATCAACTGCTCAAAGAAAGCAACCTATTTTATGAAAGTACTCCCAAACCAGAGCATACTAAGCTGCAAATCAGCTTCCTCTGAATCTTTGATAGTAAAATCTATTTAGATGAAGTTGAACTGTATTTAAACTACTTTTTACAGATGCTTCTATAGATGGAGAATTCTCTGGATAATTTTCCAGCCCAGATAATGATCTATGTAATGCTGTTACTTACATGGTATCACCAACTATTTTTCAGTGGTTGAATCTCCTGGTATAGTCTTCCTTACTGGCAAATCAGCATACAGATGGTCAAAGCAAGGTCTTTCCCCCTTTGAAAAATAAATAGAAAACAAGACATTTAGTTGTCTTTGTGAGTTTCAACAGTTTTTGTTCTATAATCTCTACAGTGGAAGCCATAGTGGAAGCTTCCCACTATTACAAAAAGAGTCCAGGGGCCCTATATTTTAAAGCAGCAGTCTGTTTAAACCCAAGATTACTGCAGTTAGTATTCTTACTGTGTAATTCCATGATTCAGATATTATTAATGTTATTTGTGGATATAAATCCTATAAACATGCTTCTGAAATACAGTGA
Organism: Chaetops frenatus; assembly: GCA_013400775.1. Classification (NCBI taxonomy): domain Eukaryota; kingdom Metazoa; phylum Chordata; class Aves; order Passeriformes; family Picathartidae; genus Chaetops; species Chaetops frenatus. The sequence continues at coordinate 120,141 of VZTR01033854.1, read as the reverse complement.
GATCAGGTTCCATTGGGTTTTACCCCAAGAGTACTCTCTTAGGGTGGAGATATCACATGCACACTGGACAACCTACTTCTGTTCTTAACCTCTTTCCATTAATATGTCTCTGTCTCTGTCTCTCTCTTTTTTTTTTTTTTTTTCTTTTTTTTTTGGTATAGAAAAATATTTCTGTTCCTGAATGTGTTGCATTGCCTCTTGTCCTTTTGCTGTGAGCCTCTGAGAGGAGCCTCTGCATCCTTAACTACTTTCCTTTCTCTTAAGCAGGTGAAGACAGAAATTAAAGAAGCGTAGAAAGCCTTGCCTCTCTCTTGTGCTAAGCAAACACTGCTCTCTCAGCTTCTTGCCATCCAGCTCCTAAACATATTGGTGGAGCTCGGCTGGACTCGCTTTAGTTTGTCAATGTCTTCCTGTGCTGAGAAATCCAAAGCTACACACTGGAGTCCAGCTACGGCTTCCTGTGATATAAGTAAGCAGAACCCATCACTCGCCGCGATGTAACCTAACAGCACCCACGGTTCCCCNCGGCCCGCGCTCCCCGGCAGCCCCGTCCTGCTGCGCCGCCCCGCCGCCGCCCGAGCCCTCGGGCAGCGCTTGTTGCACGGGGTTATTCCACCCCAGGAGCCTGCTCTTTGAAAAACAGGCATCCTCTCGCTTCTCTACATGCACCGGCTTCTTTGTTTCTGACTTTGCTCACGTCTACAAAATACACTACATCTATTCACTCTGAAACCCAGCAAGTCAGTTACCAATTCTCCTCTTTGAGGGAGTTTTTTTGCTTCCTTCTAACCCCTTGCAGGAAAAAAAAAAAAAAAAAATCTTCGCTGGCTCTTCTGTGCTTTCCTGGTTTGAAAGCCAGGAATAAAATGAAAACCTCAGCTGCAGCAATGATATGCTGCTTCCTTCCAGCCAGGAGGAAAAATCTTTTTCGAATCTCCACAAGGACAGGCAGAAATTCATAAAGAGCTAAAGCTTTTTATCCTACTTCAAAACTGTCTCTACTCTTTACCAAACTCAGCAAGATCTATCCTTTCCTTCCAAACTGTTACCCTTGACTAAGGCTCATGAATAAAGTAGTGACTGTAAGGTCTTTGGGACACTCAGGAAGCTGGACATGACTTTTGGGTGAAATGAGTACTTTGGAAGAAAAAAATATGAATAAAGTTCATAATATGGGACATTCATATTACTTCTATTAGCCAATTTGAGTTCTGTTTTGCATTCTTTCTTGCTGATAGGTTTGCAAGTAATAAATATATGTATGGAAGGCATCCAGTTTTGTTTAATTCACTGGCATTGTCTGAAGAGCAATGAATCATGTCAGAGATTTAAAGGGATTACTGATAGAGTGTAACCTTTCTTCCAATACAACAGCTGTTCTGAAAAATTTCCATAATAACAGTTGCTTTTAATTATATAAAGAATTGCAAAGCCTTTTTAGCTTCATATCAATAATGCAGCTTTGATTCAAAAGTTGCTAAAGAGATAATCCTCAGCCTTTTCTGTCAGAGCCAGTTTGTGAATAGCAATGATTTAAATCCCAATGTCATCTCTTTTTTTTTTTTCAAAGGAAGGAAAGAATAGTCTTTATTTCCTTAGAACTTGGACTGAAAAATTGCAAACAATGCTTGGAGAACATTCTCATAAGAGTCCTTCAAGAAATGCTACTGATGCCTAAACAGACACATGTAAAGTATCAGAAGTATGGCACAGATATGAGGAAAAAAAATATTTTAAAGTATCTAGTCAAACATTACTGATAAGAATAAATCATAAATCTCTATATCTAGAATTGGTGTGTTTTACTAAAGAAGGATTATTTTTAGTAATTTTCAGGGCCTTGCCAAGTTAGTAGAAATTGCATTTCTTTATCTTCCACTCTTCCTGCTTCTCTCTGTGATTAAGTACTGGCCTCTGACTGCTTAATGCTTATTCATTCCTCATTTTCTGGGCAGATCACTAGTTTGTGAAGATAATTACAAACCCCTGCTATTCCTTCTAAGCTTTGAAACTTCAGGCTAATTAAAATGGAGTGCTGCATATATACATGCAGCTGATAAAGGCTTATAGCAAGGTACAAGAATCACACTATTTGTTTCACAAAAAAAGTAAAAACTCATTGCATCTGCTAAGATGGAGCAAAATTTTTGCTATGGTCCTCTTTCATGGTTTAAGAATGGTATCCTCCAATTTAGTGCTCTCACTGAGACACTCCAAACCACGCTCCACTCCCTCGTTTCCCCTTTCCCTCTCCTCCCGCTCTGCAGAGGGCTGCAGTGGAGAATTGAAGGCACATAAGGGAAAGCTGATGCATGGACTGAGATAACAATTTACTGGAAACAGCAATGAGATAGGAGAACAAACAGTGACAGCAACAAAATTAAAAGCAAAAGTGTACAAGAGAGAAAGTGATTCACATGCCAAAATGCTGTACCCGACCGCAGCCGTGTCACCCCGACCACTCCCGCTGGCTCGGAACCAGCGCCACCCAACTGCTCCCTTCGGGAGGGACTGGCACCACGCTTACTCGAGCAGTAGGAGCCCTTCTCCCTGGAAAAGCCCCTTTCCCCACCCGTGCCTATGACCTGAGGTGGTTCAGAACGACCTCTGTCTCTCAGCCATGCCCTCTCCCAGCTACTGCAAAAATTAACCCTGTCCTGGCTAGAACCAGGACACCATCATTGTATTTTGCCCAGAAAATGTTGCTTATTTTGTTCTGTTATTACAGCTTCATGATTCTTCTAATACTATCTATGCTTCTGAACAAATATTTTCCAATATATCCTAATATTTTCCAATATTGCAATAAAGTATAACATTTAAAGTTGAAGAAAACGTGGTAAATTCTTCATCAGGATCATAGTCTCCTAATTCCTCTTATTTTTTCTTGAAGTGTTATTCTTTAATGTAAAACATCCAGCGTAAGTGAATACACCTCAGAGCAGTGTACATATAAATGTAATATAGGCAAGAAGGCTACAAAGAATTTTTCTGGCTCTCTAGGTACCAATTTTATCCTTTCATCTGTTTTAGCATGTAGATAGCCTAGAGGCACTGCTGGACAATTAATGTTAAAGATCTCCAAGACTTTACCCTTAGAATAAACTCCACCAAGCTCTAAATGTTTTCTTTTCTCCTCCAGACAAGTGTAGTAACTTTTATTTAACTTGGGAGGAGACAATATCCATTGACAAAACAGGGAAAAGTACTGGCCCTGAACTGCATCTCAAGATGCAGTGAAGTTATGAGCAGTGCTCATAAGCTGGCAGGAAGGTTGTCTGTACCTATCCCATGAATATCCAGCTTCAGTAAGATCTGCTGTCCTCACCCCGAGGCAGCTGCACATTGCTGTCATATTGTTTCTTCAAATGAAGTTAAACTATGACTGTAAATTAGATTGTGCCATTCTGAATGGGTAGAGGCATCTATGCTGACAGACTGGAGTGTCTAAAAGCAACAAGAGTACGTATGTGGGAAGGGAATAAGAACCTTTAGGGAGTTACAGTTTTCAGTACAAACTTATAAAGTAACTTTTTTTTTTTTTTTTCCAATTATCTCTACATACCTTGTTTTTGGAATGTGCTCCAAGAGATGCAGTTTCTTGTCATGGTCACATGGTTTACATTGTCAACTCAAACAAAAACATGGTGAGGAGTGCAGTCTCACTTGGAGCTGTCTCTGCAAGTCTTTCTCCTGCTGGCTTAAAATAGCCATGCAAGAAGGAATATATTTCAGTTCAAAGAACTCCAAAAGATTTGAAGCAGCATGCGGACTGTTGATCTGGTGTCACCAAAGGAACTGCCATTTTCACTGGGTTACTAGGTATTCTGATGGAGAAAAGAAGAGGAATCTTTCAGTAGAACATTTCCCTTCAATGAAAAAAAGTAGATGGATACTGAATACTTAAGAACATAACTTATTAACGACACTGTTAAGACACAGATTCACTTCCAACATGTCAAAATTAAATTCATAATCTCAAAAGCCCCTGTCACAATTAATGGCAAGATCATAGCCTTAGATCAGAATATCCTTCCAGAGGTAATTCTATTACAAAATATAAAATTTGAGGTGTCTGTGTTCAGCAGTCATATGTTGAAAATTATATTTGGTAATTCCAGGCTAATCTAAATGATTAGATTAAATCTATCACCTTGGTGATAGTCAGAGCTCTAGTGAAAAACAAAGTATATTATGCAAAGAAAAAGCATACTGATAAGAGGAATGCTCAGAATGGTGTCTTTTCTAGTCTACTGCATACTTTCTCAGGAAAGCTCTAGGATCAATTTTCTCCACTTCCCAGAGGAAGGATGCACCATTGATTGGATCGCTACAGCAGCTTAAAGAAGCTGCCACATTCTCTGTTTTAGATAAAAATTGCTTTGCTTGGATTTCTAACCAAAGGAGCTGTTTCACTGCCACGAATGCAGACGGCAGAGGCACCTAGGAAACTCCATTGGCCCTTCCAGACAGTACCGGGCTCGGCATACGACTGAGTCGTGTTCTCTGACATAACTCTTCCCTTACACTGCATAAGGGAAATGGGTGACTGCTGGAAGGTTCACAGCAGGCTATGCAATAGAAGGAACTGCCATTGTTCCCTGTGTGGCTAATGGAGAGAGAGACCTAAAGAGGCCCCTGCTCTAAATCACTGTCTGGTGAGGTGCCTCCCTATTGCCACTGATTACATAGAGAGTTCACAGTTTCCATTACCTTACATATACAGTATAGTTGATGGACCTCGATTATTACTGAATTTCAGGGAGTGTGAATAGCCTGCCTGTCTCTTTTTAATCCTAACTCCCTTTTGTGGATTTAACCCTTTGGTCTGAGCAGCAGAAAAATCCAAATTTAAAGGAGATTATTTCTGCTTTCTCCCCCCCTTACCCCCCTGCCTTCAGCAAAGTCCAAAAAATGAATACAGTATGAAGGTCTCTTTGGAAAGAAGTATCATCTTTGGTGTTTGAAAGCAATCCATATCTAATTCCTGATTGAAATCAGTAAATTTACTCTGCTGAAAACTATTATGTCAAACTAGCCCAGGTTTTCAAAGGTGTTGCATTTTTTATCTCTAGGGAAATCAAGGATTGTTATAGAGATTAAAAACCATCTTTTCTAAAAGAGTGGTGTCTTGTTTACAGCCAACCAGTCATTGACAGGTGAACCTGTCATAGTCTTAATCACTACCCAGGGAAATTCTGGTTATATTGCGATAATATTGAAAAAACAGTAATTTTTTATAACATAATTGCACATATTATTAAGCAGTTTGGGTTTTTTAGCATCCTCTATCTCTCTAATTCTAAAGCATGTCCCCTCTGAAAACTTAGAGTACAATATAAACTTATATAAGTATTTTTCTTTCTTCTTTAATATATGAGTTGAAACCCCAAGAATATGCTTATCTGTGACCAGTTTTCAATAGGAAGAAATTAGGACAGAATCATTAAATCTCAACTATCCCTTTTACTTCCAAACCATGAATCCATTAATTACTCCATTTTGAACACATGCTCCATGTTCAGTGAGAATGGTATGTAAGTTTTAGCATTTCAGTATGGCTGCAACAACGAAATAAATGCAAGAAACTCTCATAGTAAAGCTGTTATTGACAACTTGGTTAATAATTTTATATTGATACTTCACTGCAGTTCCCAAAGAACCTCCTTGATTGCTATCTTTATACTAACTGCAGCTGTAAAAACAAAGCTACAATAATATGGGGTTTTTTTTGTAAAAAAAAGCAAGACCTGTCTACCACAAAAGACTCCAAATACTCACGGCATTATTTAATTTCAGATAACTGATAAAAAATAATTTAACTACGTGTCTGTATCAACTATGCATGACCCTCAAAAATCTGGCAGACCTGGAATTTATAACCAGAACACATTCCCTGGACAGTATAACTATTTGGATTAATTACATTAAAACACTTAATTTTGAAGGATTTAGGAATGTTTTTACAAGGTTTAGGAAGGATTTCATTGGGATTACATGATGAACAATTTTGAGTGTGCTTAACTGTTCACATAAACTCTCCAGGCAACCATGAAACAGATCAGTCATGAAACTGATTATTAATTCTTATCCAAGATTTTGTCACCATAAAGGGAATATCTTTGTAGTTCAGTGTATACTTCAATCAGCCAGTAGAAAAAAAACCCCTACGCCCCAGCAAGGATCTCAGTGCTGGTGGTCTTCGTACTGCTGGATTTGAACGGGGTGTGCTTGTACTCTGCATATTTCTGTTCTCTTGTGTTGCCTTCAAAAAAATGTAATTTTACTATTTGATCAAAAATTATATTTAAGTTAGTCTATATTTAAATTGATCTACATCAATGTGTCATATGATAATACTCCTTGCCGACACCATTTTCAAAGCTCTATTAATTCCAAATTTAACGTAGGTATTTAAACTGAGCACCAATGTCCTAAGATTAAGATATTAATTCAAGGGAGAAAATATGCATAAACTAAAAAGTTTTAGCAGTTGGATGTCGGTAACTCTACTTGTGCAAATTAGCCACATCAATTTTATGCCAAAAGTCCTGTTACATGAACTAGCAGGGAATCAGGTCATCTGTATAAATTCTGGAAAACCGAATTTAAAACAGAATTGTATCCTTTTCATAATTCTGGGAAGCCTGAAGTTTTAGAAAGAGATGTACTTTTCTGTTTTTAATTTTCTTTCCTCGTGAGATTACAACTGCAGTGATATACCAAAATGTGAGTATCCAACACTGTTCTGTTGTATGCTATTATCTGAAGGTAAATATACAAATGCACAAGAAAGTCAAGAAACTATGCCTGCCAACACCATTGTGAAAAATAGTAACAGAGGCAGCTGTGCACAGAGCTCCAAGAATGGGGACAGATTTATGAGCATATGTAGATTTACTCCATTTTTGTTTTAAAAATAGATTTTAGCTTTCACCACAATAATTTGTCTTATTTGCTATGTCAATTATTGTCTAGTAGAACAGTCTGCTTTTATTAATGCAAAGGCAGACAGGAACTAAAAAAAAAACAGTCAAATGTTAAACTTATACTTGAGTGACATTTATTTGCTTGTTTGATTTTTTGTAATTTGCACATTTAATTACCTGTGGGAGAGATTCTTGTGGACATTGGATTTTTCAAAATAAAAATAAGGTGTGAACAATTATTGATGGAATTACCTGCCAAGAAATGTTAAATTCTAATACAGAACTCTGGAATAAATTGAATGAAGTTTTTTATTTTTTCATAGTTAAAACTTGCCTTGTAGCCTGGGAACTTCAGTGTTGAAACTGAATGGCAGCAACTGAGATTTCCTGACTCAAGGAAATACTTTCACAAAAGCAGCTAAGACTATTCTATTCAGAATGCTTTAAAACACAAACAGCTGTACACTTCTCTCTTGGCTACATTATTAGATCACTAAAAAATTGTATCAGCAATAGTATTGCCCAACAACTGTTCTTCATTCAGCTGTTGTCATTTAAGTACTTTTACCTAAAAACTACCCTGATTTAGAATTCAGCACTGGTCATTTGCTTCAGAATACAGAACAGTCAGACTGGGATATTACAGTGCTGTTACCTCTCTTCCCTTTGTTGCAAATATGTTATTAAATGTTTTTACTAAAGCAAAGAAATTCTCAAACATCTGTCACCACCAAACACTTTAATATGAATCTCACCAGCAACAGACTGTATGTACCTGAAATTCAACTTTTAGTGGAATAAAAGTGCATGCAAAAAGGGAGTTAATGAAAGACCTCTGGTTAAAATTCATGTACACAAGTAGAAAAATGACTAGAGAACCTAATTAATGATTACTATTGGAACTTCTGATTCATCTGCAGAATTAGATGTGGAATTGAAAATGCAATCTGCTGTAACACTGCACAAACCATCTACTGAAAAATATCCAGCTATGAAATCGCTTTTTATGAAAAACATTATATTTGACTGCCGAGTAACAGGAACTATTGTCTGTACTTTTAAGGTACTTAGATATGAATATAGAAACCAGAGTTATCTATCAGTTTCTAATTGCTTGAAAGAACAGGAAGGTAGGATTCTAGAGCAGCAGAGAAATCACTTTTGCATGCTATTTTTAAACACTGCCGATTTCTGACTGGTGAGCTTAATTCTCTGACTAAAAATTGTCTTACTGTCTTGATATTAAAAGATCTCAGGAAAAACGCCACTGAGAAAAAGAAAAAAGGCATTTGCAACAAGGGTAGCACACCCTAGCTTCAGCAGAAAATGCGAATTTTATCTCACTTCAGGAAAAATCACTCAGTCTGATATCCACTTCCCGNCGATAGTGGATATAGGCTGTGTATGTAAGAAACAACATTGAGAGTTTTCGACCACTGTGAGTATTGCCTCACGAGCTGGGCATCGGGAAATGCTGTTCTATGTTCTGCTTTGCAATGCAAACTCCCTCAATTTTCCTAGAGGTCGTGGAGTTTATTACGCCTGTTCGTACTTCAAATGTAGCGGGTAAAGGAGCATTTTACTTCCGTAAACCTGGACCGACTGCAAAAACCTATTAAATACCGCTTTTGAATATTTTTAAAAGCTGAAACTATCTTCTGATTGGGGGCCGAGTCTTGAAAGAATATGCACCTGAGCGCGTTTTACGCAACGACAGCGAGCTACCAGCAGCCAGCGAGAAACCGGCGGCCAGCAGGAGCTGTTTATTTCGGAAGGAAGCAAACAGGAAGCAGCGGGGCGGTGCTGCCCCTCCGAGCACCGCCCTCAGGCGAGCGGGAGATTCGAAGGGCGAGCGGCGGCGGCGGCGGCCATGGTGGAGGGNGCAGCGGCGGCCCAGCGCTTTTGCTCCTGGGTGGTAAATGCCGCCAGGTTTGGCTGAGAGCAGGCCAGCGGGCTTGCAGGAGCCACTGGAGCGCCAGGACACGGGGCTGGGGGCCGGAGCTCCGAGCGGGGTGGTTGGTGCCTCCCGTGGCGCGGCTGCCGGCGTCCGTGGGTGGTGGTGGGTCTCGTCCGTGAATACTGTCTTTATTCTGACTTTTAGTTAGAAAATATTCTTGCCAGCAACATAGTAGATTTCGGCAGGTCAGATGTGTAAAGGCGATGCTAAAGCTGTAGAAACAAGAGCTTTGAGGAGTAATGAGGGGAAGCTTTTAGAATCACTCGTGTTCACTTAGGGTAGACCTCAAAATACCATGTTGTTTGAGGAAACGTTAAATACAAGGAAAATTATTACTAATCTTATCTATTCATAGTCTCCTCAGTCTTTGCATGTGCTAGATGGTCTTTAAGGTCCCTTCCAAACCAAACCATGCTATGATTCTAATTTATGTGAAACATGAGAAAGTTACACCTTACCTGCAGGAAGGGTGCTCTTACTTCTATAAATTTTTTATAAGAAATTTTAATTAGACCAAGTACTTAAATAAGGCCTGTGACATTTGCTTTCAGTGTACACAGTATGTAATTTTCCTACTAGTTTTTATCCTTTCATTGGCAGCATAAAAGAGTTCACTAGTATAAAGCTGCTGGGGCTCGTGAGACCATGTAGCAGATGGAGAAATCAGGGTGTCAGTAAGCAGGCCTTGGCTGATGAGTGTGGAGGTACTGTCCTCTGGTTTTGAACACAGAGCTAGCTAAGGTATCTTTTTTTCCCATGCCTGGTTTTGCTCATCTTTAAGAGACTGTGTGTTCCTTGTGTCTCAAGTAAGTATATTGGATGACTCCAGGCAGAAAGCTGGGGAATTTTTACCCACTTTCAGTGGGTATAAGGCAGTGTAGGAGTTTGTGATTAAGGCACAGTAAGGTAGTATTTCAATGGAACAATTTAGGAAAGAATGTGGTTGAAAATACATCTGTCTAAGATATGTCTTAAGATTAGTCTTTATGGGTTAGTATCTCTCAGGACAGATTTTTTGAAGTAAGGAGTTATGCTCCTAAGGTTTCAAAAAGAAATCTCACTCCCTCAAATAGATTTGTGTTCATCACTTTGTGAAGTAAAAGTCACCTCAGGGCAGACTCTATTAATTGGAAAATTACCATCCTAAGGGTCTTGGGCTTTTTAGATTTCACAAGGGCTGCTAACCATGGCCAAAGCCTCAGCCAGTGCTAAAGATTACACTGTTTAAGACAGTTTGTACTATGATGACTGTAAGAGTTTGCCTGATACCAAAGGGGTATGAATTTAGCTTCAAATATTTGGAAAGACAAGGTAATTTTCCATCTCAGTCATTTCTTATTCTGGTTTATCTTAAACAAACCTGAGTGGCTTGAAGTTAAAATAAACTTTGTTGCACAGCAACAGACTCCAATACTTTACTGGAAAGAATTAACTGTTTACATAGGAGCAAAATTTTGCTTTCTTCATATTTTGATAACAGACAAAATAAGTGATGATATGCAAGAAATATTTTTATTTTCCTACTTGTCAGAATAATAACCATAAAACTCTCTAAATGTATATCATTTCAAAGTAATAATACAGTGGGAGATTGCATAGAGAGTAGCTCTGAAATGTCACTAACTAGCAGAAGTGTTACTGATTTGCCAGTTACTTTCATACATTTTTTCATTGAAATTGAGTGCTGTGATTAAAGCACTGGTATGTATGTGTATCTGCCTTGCAGTCAGGGCTATGATGACAGTGAATCTGCTGCTTGCAGGTTTCAGCAGGGTCTGAAGGGACCTTGGGGTGCTAGTCAGGAGGACCTTCACAGGCTGAGAAAAATGGGCTGGTAGAAAGTCAAGTTCAGCATTTGCAGGACTTGTAGAATCCTGCACTTGGAGCAGAAGAGCGTCATGGAACAGCACAGTCCTGGCTGCTGCTCAGATGGAAAATGGCTCTGCATCAAAAAAGGATCTGGGGTCCTGTAAAAGCTGAGTCTGTGTCACTAGCACGCCCTTCCAAGAGGGACTGCCCCATGCTGGGCTCTGCAGGTTGAGGAGAGTGATTCTTACCTCTGATCAGCACTTGCAAGGCTGCACCCAATAATAACAAGGTAATAATATACTAGAGTGAGTGCTCTGGTGTGATTAGCAGGCTGAAGCCCATGGTGCCCAAGGAGAAGCTGACAGAACTGGGGTTTTATTGTCCTTCTCAACTACCTGTAAGGAGGATATGGAGGAGACAGAGCTAGACTCCTGTTGGAGGTGCACAGTGGGTGAGAAGCAGCAGATGCAGGTGACACCAGGAGAAATTCTCTTCAGGTATCAGGAAAAATTTTCTGTCATGACAATAGTCAAGCCGTGGAACAAGTGCCAAAGAGACTGGAGTGTCCAGCCCTGAAGCTGCTCTGAATTTGACTTGACAAGGCCCTGGGCTCCCTGTCCTAAGTATATTCTGCTTTGATCAGGTGTTTGGACCAGATAACCTGTAGATATCCCTTATAATTTCAGTGTATTTTCATGTGCTAAGCAAGAAAATATCACTGCTTCAATCTCACAATTGAGATTATCTTGTCCTGTAGTGGAGTCCCACCTGCTGCTAACCTGCTTCTGAGATTAGACTTTAAACTAGTAGGAAGAGAGAGGTAATCTCTGTGGGCTCAGTGGAGGCTTTTCTGTAATATACAATGCACCATGCAAAATACTGGAAGCCTGTTATTAACATTTGGAGCAGGATATAGATCTGCAAATGGCAGAATTGACACTCTGATATGTTTTTAATACTCAAACTCTCCCTGTTTATTTTACACCAGTCTGAAACTCTTATTATAAATTCATGGCTTGAAGGAAAAGGCATAAAAAAAGATGTATTGTTTCAATTAGATAAAAAATTGAGCTTAGTTATGATAACATTACCAGTAGTGACTGTTCCCTGAGTTAAAAGTCCCATTGTTTTTGGTAGAATGCTTAAGAAGAAAATAGTTAATGTTGTCCAAGCTGGAAAATTATTTCATACAACTGCTTGCTGAATGTGTACTGGTGCTAGAATCAAAGCAGTATAAATTCTCTTTAATCTTTGTGTGTGTGCTCATTTTTCAGACTGCTACAAGTAAAGAGAGAATCTCTGGTCATGATTTCCTTGTTGGACATGTTTACAGGGGTGTGGAGACTTTGGGAAAGGAACTTTTTATGTATTTTGATCAGAAAGCTTTGAGGTAAGAAGTAAGAAAAAGGCTTCCTATGCATTTAGACTGAATGTATTTGGGGGGTGTAGCGGTTTCACATTCACCTGCTCGCCTGCTCACACCAGGCGAGAGTGTAGTGTAGTGGTTTTATGAGAATAAGGATTAAGAGAAATGCAAAACAGGCCTAAACTTCAAAGATAAAAAGTTTATTAACAAAAGACAACAAAATCAAAATCAACCCCCAGGTGGTTTCCTCTTCCTCCCCCAGCCCCCCACCCAAGATGGTTCCTTTCTCCCACCTCATTTATCTTCCTTTACCACCATCCTTCTCACCAACAACACAGAGAAACAAACTTAGAAAACCCCTGGTCAATTTACCACTCTTGAAATAGGCTTTCATCAGTCCAATTGGAAGAAGAGTCTCTCTTGTCTCACCATGGAGATTTTTCCCACAAGAAGCATAAGTCTCTNGACTTTGGGAAAGGAACTTTTTATGTATTTTGATCAGAAAGCTTTGAGGTAAGAAGTAAGAAAAAGGCTTCCTATGCATTTAGACTGAATGTATTTGGGGGGGTCATGTTGTTCTTGCTAATGGCACTTTCAGAGATTTGACAGTGTTACAGAGAGACTTCTCATCAGCCTGTCTGCAGTACAGGAGTACTGGATATAGTCACATGTTCAGATAATGTACTGCTTTGCTCCAAGATTCCATGTAAAGGTATCTGAAAAGAACAGTTATTTTTTGTCATGCTTTGTTTCAAACAGGAAATTGCATTTTCCAGAGACAAAACAGTTACAGTGCATGCAGTGCATTCAGATCCCTGCAAAATTTTTTAGCACTAAATAATTCTAAAGTCTCACCTTTTTTTACTTTAGAACAAGAAATAATCAACTCCTTACTACTAGTTCTCATTGTATAACAGATCCTAGGTTTAATTAGCATGTGTTTTCTATTTGTAATTGAAATGAGAAGATATCTATTTTGCCCTATTTCAGGACATCAAAGGTAATGAAACACTTGAATTAAATTTTATAAATTTCTTTAGGCTTTTGAAGGTAAATGTGTAGTGATCGTTCAATTTTTTTTTTAGTCCTGAAGGCACTGAGATAGCTAATACTTGCGATTCTTAAAGTTCCTTTTAAACAGTATATTGGACCTTAGTAAATGAAACCATCAGCTATTAAATGTAATGAAAAATAATTTTCTGGAAGCATTTAGTGCATCACCATTTGTTAGCAAAATGCAAAAGTTTGGTTTAAGAAGAAATTTGTCTAGGTTTAAAAATAGGTTTGGCTAGTTAAATCATTGCAGTACTTACTCATGGCATTTGAGAATTGAAAATTCTTGTAAGAAGATTGTTTTGGAAAGACACAGGTTTTTAAGGAGCTCATAGCATTAATTTTTTTTTGAGTTTTAAAGAGGAAACTCTAAGAATATGCTTAATGACATGTTTTCTTAGCCCATATGTAAATATTTAAAGTGTGTCTTTCCTGAAATGTAAGAAAGCTGGGCTTAAAGGAAATAGAGACCTGATATTGCATTTCTTTGGTCATTTATGTAGTTTAATCTGTTAAACCTTCTTGTAACTACAAAATAATCCACTTTTTCTGATACACAGTGTATAGTAATAGGACATTTCCTTTATCTTATGGTTATTAGGACTTGATTATACCAGGTAAATTTGTAATAAATAAAATGTATGAGGTAATAGACTTGCCCTTTGCTCAAGCATTGCTCCTGGTAGAATATTTTATAAAATTTAAGACCTCTTAAAGCATTACTAATCTGTAAAATGAATGCTTGAAAGAGTCTGTTCTTCTACTTTGCCATCTGTGCATTTTTCAGTTTATTTCTTTTATTAATTTTTAATTGACCTGCAGGTTTTGCCTTGGTTGTAGGCAAAGAAAAGCAGAAAACAACATATGGCAAATACTAATTACTTTGTTTATGGCATTACTGGATGTAGCTGCAATGTGATAATGGTGGTGGCAATATGGGGACTAGATTCTTTCTTTTTATATCAGGTGACTTCTGCCTGATTTAACAGAAAATTTTCTGGTCAAGTGGCCTCATTTCTTTCAGCCTCCCTGAAGGTTTAAGAATCCGTGTTGGAAGATCAGCATGTCAAGTGAAAAAAATTCTAAGTGTACCAGAAAATGGTGCTACTTAATGATCAGGTTTGACTTCTGTATAATGAATTATGAAGAGTACTTGAAAACAGCTATGTTTTGGAGGGGTTTTTACTTGGGGAGGGTTCTTTCTTCTCTGGGAATTGAGCATTGTGCAAGCAACTGTTGCTGTGTTACTGGTAATGCCTAGACCTAATGTACATACATACTGACTTGGTTAGGTAAGGTTCATAACTTCTAAAAATAGACTGGTGTAATGCTCGGAAACCATAGTGAAGTTAAAATACCTAAAAAAACTCTCTCTCTTTCTGAGGATTCACTTTGGTATGAATGGTTCCATGCGCATTAATCCTGATGGAAGCAAAGACAGAAATGAAGGACAACCAATTTTGGAGATACAGCTTACAGAGGATACTGTTTATTTTTGGGATGTGACAGTGGAATATAGGTAAAGCAGAAACTAACAAAACAGTTTATTTCTCTTTATAACATTCTTCTAAGGCAAATGAAAAATGATGTACAAATTGTTAAGTGCTTGGATGTTATCAAGACAAAACTTTCTAAACATATCATATTTATTGCTATGGTAATTTAAGTTTGTTACTTTTGTATCAGAGCTTACATAGAGTTAAAGTAGTTCTATGCTGTAGTGTCAAGACTGGGAATGAAAGTTGGATTTAATTCCATCCTTAGATCTGTTTGCTGAACCCCATTGCTCTGTTAGTTTCTATCCAAGTCTCATTTCTTAACAAGAATAACAAACAACCTGTCAGATTGCTGGTTTCAAGCTGCTCCCAAGATTGGGCTACTATTTTCTTCTTTTAGGAAGCAAATTTTTATAATTGTTCTAATTTACATTAAGCAGATGTTTATGCCCATTAGCATTGTACTTCACACTGCTAATAAAAACACTAGTGAGCTTGATTTTAAAGTGATTGAGGCTCTTGAAAGGGGAAAAGGGCTTGTAAATTAATGTAACGTATATATAAGCATACTTAAAATTACAGAACGTAAAATCTGATTTAAGACCAAGGCTTCTTGTACTGTAATATTTTCAAATGATTACACCTATCCTAATAAAATATATATCTTAAAATATGAATATATACTTTTTAATTTTGTAACTACTATTAATAATNATATATATATATATGCACATAAATGTCATGCTGTAACTAATGGACCATGTAACTACAGTTAGTTATGTTGGAGGGTCCAGACACATGGGCCTGGACAAGGAGCTGGCAATTACTTTTCAAGCTAGTAGGAAGGAACAAAATTAGATTATTTCTTGTGTGTTGGGCTAGATGCATGTTCCATGCATGTTATCATTGACCTGTTTTTGGAAGAGGTGTTTAATGGCATTTCTGTGCCTCTTCCTGTCACTGGTATTTTCATGGTTTCTGTTATCTGCATGTAATATTCTGTTACATTTTATTGTGTTTTTTTTAAAACCACACTGCTATATTAGAATATAGTTAAAATAAAAATAAGTCAGTGTATGTTTCTCTTCCAGAAATGCAGCTGAGTGTGAGCAGAAAGTGAGGATGATGGAAAGCTTGGATGTCTGCTCTCCAAAGTTTAGCTTCTCAAGAGCAGAACATGAGATTAAGCAGCAGAACACGCGCATGTTGTGTGATGTGTTACTGGATCAAGCAGTATTACCTGGAGTGGGAAATATCATAAAAAATGAAGCGCTGTTTGATAGTGGTCTTCATCCAGCTCTTAAGGTGGGTGAATGTCTCAAGATGGTTTTTAAGAACACCAAAGCATTAAGAACGTAAATACATATTTATATAATATCTTGCTATCTTCTTACCTTTGTTTTATCACCTGTCATTTTTTAAATTTTTCTTAGACACAAAATTAATGTTCTGCCATTATAATGGGAGGTTTTTGTAATGGCCCTACTTGGAACTGAGTAACTTTCATATTCTGACTGTCTGGCATCCTGTTATGCATTAAATGGACAATCCATAAATGAGGGAAAGTGAAAAGTGTTCAGGTTTTCTTTGTTCAGTTCCTACCCAAAATAGTTTGTGGTAGAGTTGATTATTTTTGCAGCTCCTTCTTCACTTCTTGTCCTGTTAGTTGGCATCAACTTTTTTTTTTCTACCATTGTTTATCATACTTTTTCTGTTTTAAGATCTTCAAGCATGTGTCTCCAAACTTTGGTTGAGAAGATGATATCTGCCAAATAGATTGAGATTACATGGAATGTAGATGAAAGCTGGTGAAGATTAGTGACTGAAATGTTTTTTAAACATAGTATTTTGAAAATTTTCATATGATCAGTCTGGATTTTAATTTTATCTGCGATATGGCAGAAAAAGAGAAAAATGGGATTTAAAATTTTGAGTTCTTAAAAAAAAAATACATTTGGTTTATATGTCTGTCTAATTGTGATGCCTTTGACTCGCATATTCTTCCCGAATATCTCTCAGAGGAAAGATGATAGGTCATATTATGATCTATGAGAAAATAAGGGAGATATGTGAGACTTGCTGACTCTGTGATTCATGTGGTCATGAACTCTTTGGTCAATATAGGGGAAGACAACTGAATTTTCTACCACATTTTGCTTGGTTGAGGCTAAGCACATTGTTGGGTATACAAGCAGTGAGTTTTTGTAGTATAGAATGTGAACATGTGCTGTTTTACTGAGATGATACATATAATATGAAGTCAGGGAATTATCACAACATGAAGGAGAGCAACTTCACATCAGTGTTCAAAGTACATCTACCTCATAGATCTTTCTTTGCCATTGTCCCTCAGCATAGTAGTATTCTAAAACTCATTCTTGTCTTTCTTACAGGTTTGCCAACTGACAGATGAGCATATACGTCACTTGGTGAAAATGACACGTGATTTTACCCTGCTTTTTTATAAGGTATTGGCACATATTTCTGGAAAACTTCCAAAATGTTTCTCTGGCACGTTAACTGTGTGTGATCATCTGGTGAAAGCAGTAGAAAGATGCAACAAAGCAAGTGTTTTCATGAATAGGAATGTTGGTTTGTGTGCTCTTCATTAATTGTGAATTCTCATATGATGGAAAGGTAGGGGGAGTCAAGGTTGTCAAAATATGCACAGCTTGGCCCAAAAGATTTTCACAGATGCTGCCTGAGGGCCAGTTCAGTTTTTCTGTGCATGTGCTGTTATGCTCTGAACATGTCAGGATTGATGTAGGCTAAGCACAAAGTTACACGTAAGATAACAGAAAGATTACTCTTCAAACTGGGAAGTAGAGATTGTCCCAAGGAAGTATGAGAGTAGTTAATGTGGCTTCCTTTATAAAACATGAAAGATCAATTAAATTTACTTGACTAAATAGTTTGCAACGACTAACAACTTTTTTTTCTAACTGAATAAATGGTTTTGGTTGCTAAAGTGAAATAAATTACAATTTCTCCCTACTGCTACAACTTCAGTAGGACTTAATTTCTTCCCCTATAAACCCCATAATTCCTGGTGCTCTTTAATTTTCCACAATAGAAAAAGAGAGAACTTGACTGAATTCTTCTATGTTTTGTTTCTTTAAGCTGCGTGCAAAGAAATGAACAGCAATAATGACATTTTTCTCTGTTTCTCTTGATGTTCATGAATGGCAAGGAGCTAGCACTGCTAAAAAGAATTTTTTTGGTAGGTGAGGGGGAGGGCTAGCATCTCTGCCCATCTTAAAGAGACATAATGAAAATACATTAATATGAGGGATAGTGCTTGACATTTTTTTAATAGACTGTTATAGATTGTTTGCAGTAATCATACTGTATCATTACAGATGCAAAGATGAAGAATCTTGTTTGTGTAAAAAGCTGTTGCTTTTGTTTGGTTTTTATGTAACTGAATGGGAAAAAATTATTCATAAGGAACTGACTAAAAACCTTGAGTCAGCTGTGAACATTCATGCAAATATATATTAGTAGTTTCTTCTGATTGAATTACTAGTTTGCAGTGGCACAAGAATTGTCTTTTAGCAAGACTAATGAATAAGAGCACAGCAGAAGCAAATATGCTCTGCCCAAAGACACCTGTGTTTTGGGAGAATTCCAAGGGTTTTCATATATTATGGAGCTAGAGCTACTGAACTCTGCCAGAGCTGTGCTGCTGTTGCTGGGCCAGCTGTGGTGTTGTTTGAACTGTGCCCAAGGATTTGCGATTGTAGTGCAGAACCTGCAGAGTTGGTCGCATCTCTACTGGGCTCTTCTTGTTTGTTTGTTGGGGGTTTTTTTGGTCACTTGTAGCTGTATTGTGTCTTTGCTGACTTCATAGGTATTTAGTGAATTGTCTCATGAAATGTGCCTGCCTGGTAGCTGTCTGAGGCTCTTTAGGTCACTGTGCCCTTGGGCTTTTACTGTACTTAATTTAATATGGCTTTCTGCCAGAATCTGGGGAGCTCACCGTAGTGCCAAGTGGCTTTTCATGATCCAGGTTGTCTGGCATGGCCAGGGCCAAGATGAAGCTGAGCAACTTTACTGGGCACTACCCAACATTTACAGAATATTTCTGCATTGCACAGTTCTTTAGGTTTTGGGAAGGCTTATTAACCTAGATTGTAACATCAGGTCTGAGCCAGTACTATGCTGTTTTTGGCTCTTTTGGAGGTGAGAGGTGATGTTGGTTTTATGGTTTATGTTTGTTTTCTATGGAGCTCATTAACTCTTCAGGAAGACTCCTGCAGGTGCCAGGTCAAAGAGAACTGGTGCTGAATCAGACCTAGCAGGTCCAGCTAAACTCAGAGAGTTCCTAGTATGTATTTGGTTGCCCCCTGCTAGTAGATTTTTTTTTTTCTTCTGTCTTTTATTTCATTATGTGGAGATTTACAGACACTGTTATACCTGATTTGTCAATTCTTTACATAAAATAATGTGAAATACAGATACAGCCTTTATTAGTGTCTCTCCTCAATATCTTCATCTAGTCATTGAGTAGAGAGTTGATGTAGGGTTTTTTATTTTCAGACTCTCATAACACTTATCCTGAGTGTCTAACTTGGATTTTAAACGTGTTCTGTTTTAGTGCCGCAAAACTGGGTCTCCACTCTACCAACACTACAGAGTGTACAAGCGCCCAGCCTGCAGGGAGTGCAGTGCCAGCATCACCGTGTGTCGGCTGGGAGACAACAACAGGATGACTTACTTCTGCTCTCGATGTCAAAAGGCGGATCCCCAGCTTGTCAATCTTAGGTATCATGGTAACATGGTGACATTTTTAAGTGCCTCAAAGTGTTGTTACAGTAAAAGGACACCCTCTTTGAAATAGAATGGATCTAGGTGCATTTTATAACAAAATTAACCATGCCAGAAAAAACCAGAACATCTTGCAAAAAAAATGTTTTGACTATTGATATTTCAAAATGGTTAGAAGCTTTGATTCTTTGCTACTGTTCTTTTCAAAGGCATCATCTATTATGAAGTAGCTATTATTCCAATCAAATGTAGGAATTACAAAACAATTCAGAGTACTCAGATTTTTTTTGCTGAAACTAAGTCACTGGAACAGTTGCACTTTGTTCTTGGTGTTATCAATATAAACAGCTTGGATGTTTCCACACAACTGAGTTGAATATCATGAAGTAGAAATTTGTGTCTTTCTTGTTGCAGGATAGCCCCATCAGTCCTGGCATATCTAGATAGCTGTGCACCTATGCAATTTTCTTCTGGATATAGAGTAACACTGAGGATAACTAAAACTTCACTAAATTCATAGTGCAGCAAATATTTTAATAGCTTAGAACTTTTTCTTCCTTCTTATTGGATTTTAAAAGCTTTTGCTACAGGTGTGCCACAGAGGCACTTGCACTTCCACATAAATTGTGCTAGCAGCAGCTTTCCTCCTTTTGTTTCAGGAAAGCAGAAAATGCATTTAATATCCCAAAGGGTCAGAAGGTAAAAGTTCCAAAAGCACCTTATTCAGACTTAGGCATCTGTTATTCTTGAAAATTTTCATCTGAGGCTTCAGAATTTTGCCTTTATACTCTCTGTCAATCTAATAGAAGATGCTGTTTCACTTTGTGGCTTTGCCTCGTTAATGTGTGTGGTGTGTATATATAGATATAGGTTTTTTATTATTATTATTCCGATAAGATTTACGGAATGCACAAATCCCTCTCCTACCTCCAAGTTTCTTTCAAGACTCAGATGGCTGAAGGGATTTTGGTTAAATTGCCTCTGAGTATAGATCAAATAGCAAAAGTTCCAGCATGCAAGATAAATATTTCACAAGCTGATAACCCCAATCTGCTGTATTTTCAGAAAGTAATAATGAGAAATATTTTGCACAAGTGTAGGAAGACCGCAGTGTTCTGTTGAGTCAGATAACTAGAAAACAGTGTAAGGAAAAAATCTCTTTTTCTCTGTGTTCTAGAACAAGTAGTGACTTGGAGTTTTGTAGTTGTACTTTTACATAGATAATTAAAGAGTGCTGTATTTAAGTAAAAAAGGTGGTAGTGGTAGCTGTAAAATAAAAATGTGGTTTCTTGTCTTATCTTTATCCTAATGGTCAGTTCTTTTGTGTTCTACTGCTCTCTTTTCAATTAACTGTTACTGTGTAAAAGTATGTGTAGCTCAAGTAATTTATCTGCCACTCCAAGATTTTCACATTTGAAGACTGGAAAGGGTCCATGTGATGAGACTGACTTGCTACAGGTCATAAACTGTAGAATTCAACCCAGTGGTTCTTGGGCCAAGTCAAGTAGCTTATGATTTTGCTCAGCTGAAAAAAAAAAAAATAGAAAATACCCATTATATACTTACTCCATCAAATTGGAGTGTACCTTCAATTTTAAAATTAGACCTTTCCCTACATATTTCATAAATTGGAAAAGAGTGTGAGGGAGTAATGACAGGACAGATGAATCAGGGGAACAACATGGAATTATACTCCCAAACATGACACACTGAATATATTCATCTAGTAATGCATTTTTGATAGCTGAGTAGAATAAATCTAATTATGTGAAAATACCCATTTCAACACTTACAGTGCAGCTGTTTTGTTTGCTAGCCACAATATTTTGGTGACTATTACTGTAACGTCTGTTCTACCTCTTAACACGACAGGCTCTTTGGTACATCAGCAGTTCTCATTATCCTCCTTAGTTTTCCTGTTGTGGGACATGGGGTAGGTAGTGGGTATCTCTACCATTATCTTAGAAGTCTAGTCTGTTACAGAAAGTGATTATTATGGAAAAAGTGATAGGTCAAAGGAGTGTCACAGCACTGCCCAACCACAGCATTTGCATTATTAATTGAAGTGCTTAAATTCTTAGGATTAATAGAAGTCTGCAAACAGTGCACAATTCCATGAAAACTATGAAGAAAAATGCTTGACAGCTTATCAAGTTGGTTGATATCATAGTACTTAAAAATATACATACATAACTTACTGAACAGGTAAGTTCAAGTTACATTTAACATTCTGTCAGTGTTTGGATACTATGACAAGAGTAGTCCCAGGTAACAGGAAGTGACTGTAAAGGAGTAACTATGGTTCTAAATCAGTCTATCAACATAGAAGGTATTATAATTTTCAGGAAAATAAATAACACTAAATCTTTAGTGGTGTCTGGAGTATAGATTGGCTCACAAGTTACAGCTAGGTTTGTTAATTCTGAACAGGTTCCTACGTTTTAAGAGGCTTTCTAGCAAATGGTGACACACAAGAGACTTTGTAACTTTTAAGACTTTCAGTGCTTTTGGCTGTTATGATAAAGTAGACTTAAGGGTAGCATTTAACTGAGAACAAAAAAACCTAGTTGCTAGATTGTGTGATTTTCTGCAGTTTATCTTCTAAACAATTCTTCATTCCAGTAATGCATTTCTTAGCGAGTCTTGTGTACAAGAGATGAGGGGAAAGCCCTGAAACAGTCTCCCTTTCTCCCCAAGTTTTTTCTGAGTACTTTCAAATGGTAGGGAATCTGAGAGGCTGGGACCTGGAGAGTACTTCAGTTAATTATTAACTTTCTGTCAATTTCTTGTTTAAATATTTTTATTTGTATTCCTTCTGCAGCATCTGGAAAGATTTGGCCTTGAGGCAAAGAAAAGAAAAATGAAACTTGAACAGTGACATGCTGTCCAAGCTCTGATAGGAGGCATAACACCATGTACTGCTTGTTCTCTAGCCCCATGCCTCCCTGCACAGAGTGCTCTAAGGCAATTTGTAGAGGGAACGTCACAAAACACTAACATCATTCTTTTGTTTCACAGGAAACTGCCAGCTAGAAATAGCCTAATTGGCTGGGCATATGGCAGGGGGTCATGTTCTAATGAACATGTAGCTCAGAAATCTGAAGAGGAGTGGACATGTATGCGCTGCACCTTAATAAACAAACCTTCTGCTGAAATTTGTGATGCCTGTTTGACTTCAAGACCTGAAGGTACTGAAGGGTTGTCTGGCATCTCTATTGGGAAAGAGGGGAAGTCTATGATTTTGATGTAGTTTTTATGTAGAAGTGTCTCATTGTGAATCATATATATAACTAGCTAACTTGAAGTCAGATTTTGAGGAAATCTTACACAGACAATATGGAAACTGTCTTGTCTTAAACCCTAAAAGTGTCATCTTCCAATCTGGTGTGCAGGTGGGATTCTATAGGTAAGTGTCTTCAGTGACCCTTTAATTGGGACAAGGAGTGAGAAAAATCTCCATGGTTTCAACTCTGCTTAAAATCATTCAAAGTTTGCAGTGTAAGTCTGAATTAGAAACCATAAAGTGTCAGAAAATTAACTGTCATTCTTTCATGTGAACAAAAGTGGTATATTTTAGTACCCTTTTCTAAAAGGATGCCAGGTTTCTCTGGGGCTACTTTTTTTTCCATCCAAGTTCAGAGTAAAAATGATTCTGAACTTCTTACCTCAATTGGTTGTTTTCTCTTGCTGGAGCTTTTAATACTGCTATCTACATGAAATATTGCTTCATTGCTTAATCATTTTATGACTTGAGTGATGTGTGGAAAACCCTTATCTTGCACTAGCTATAGTCCATTTTGTCAGGTCAGGAATCAATAGAAGCATGTCTTTGTGCCTTAGAAATGACAGTGGCTGCCAACACAGGCTAATCTTGCATTTAAATTCTTTCACCAAATCAGCACCAGAAACCTGAAAATTTTAATCTGTTCTCAGAATAAGGCTTACTAACTAACTATTATCCTGGAATTAATACTGTCTGCTGGCCATTATAAGATGATATGCCATGTGCACAAGTGCTTTATTTTAAGCTTTGAAACAAAGTCTTGTTCCTTCTCCTGTACTTCTAAGTTTTACCTGTTTAGTTATATACCGTTACTGAAATCAGGCCTGGAATTTGAAGATGTGTTACACTTGATGGAATAATGTTAGGAAACCTTTTTTTTTAAAAAAAAAGTAAGACTTCATTTTTGCATAGGACTGGTATTTGAGATTTTTTTTTTTTTCAAATATGGGTTTGCTTACCTCTCTTTTTTTCAATCCTTAAGATTCTTTCCCTTCTCACTTGGTTCAGTGTTTGTTTTTTATGTTGTTTCTAAAATTAACTACTGTCAGCAGAAATGTTTGAATTTTTGAGGACAGAATACTTGATCTGTAACATTAGCTGCTGGCCCTACAGCCAAAATGATTCAGTCTGTAGACAGATAATTATTTACCATTACATTGCAATTTCTATGCTCCTTTGCTAAGTACAAGGCCCAGGTACTCTACTACTCTTTCTTAAAAAGTCTGAATGAAACCAGTATGTTTCATTGTGAAGTAGTGGCAAAATGGAAGGAACCTGGAAACAATTAATGTTACGAGTCAACTGTAGAGATGTTTATTTTGTTTCTCAGTGAGAATGTCTTTGGAGAGAGTATGTCCTTCTGTATGTCTTATCCACCAATGTTCTGCTTAATTCTCTTCTTTGTATGGAGGGAAGACAGAGGGAGATACTCTGTGGATGCAGTAGAAATGGAAGAACTCTGTCTTTGAACACATTGATTTCACAGATACCTGAAAAGATTGCACACAGGATGCAGTTCTTTTCACCCTTTTCTCAAAAAAGAGATTGCCTACAGACTCCTTATGTATTAAATGGGCATTAATGAATTATTCCCATTCTTTTGAAATTATTATTGCCCACTAGGAGGGCCTCTGGTTCTGTGAAGAAACTGTTTATTTATACCACAGAGAAAATGTCTGAATTGCTTTCTTCTGAACAGCCTCTTACAGTAAGTAAGTTTGGATAGAGACAAAGTATGGAAAGGATGGGAACTCTGAAAACACTAGAAACCCCAAAATCTGAATATTTCTTTTTGTGTCAATAGTAAAGTGCTACTTTAAAAATGGATATTGCATTGCTGCTTGGAGGTACTATACNATTGCCTACAGACTCCTTATGTATTAAATGGGCATTAATAAATTATTCCCATTCTTTGGAAATTATTATTGCCTACAGACTCCTTATGTATTAAATGGGCATTAATAAATTATTCCCATTCTTTTGAAATTATTATTGCCCACTAGGAGGGCCTCTGGTTCTGTGAAGAAACTGTTTATTTATACCACAAAGAAAATGTCTGAATTGCTTTCTTCTGAACAGCCTCTTACAGTAAGTTTGGATGGAGACAAAGTTTGGAAAGGATGGGAACTCTGAAAACACTAGAAACCCCAAAATCTGAATATTTCTTTTTGTGTCAATAGTAAAGTACTACTTTAAAAATGGATATTGCATTGCTGCTTGGAGGTACTATACTCTATGATCTCCTATTGCTGAGGGTATAAAAGGTTATTTTGAAAAATTTAAATACTTTTTTCATTGTGTTTGGGCCAAATTAAATTTTTATGGTTAGTTGTCCAATAGCTTTCATTTACATAGTACTATTCAAGCAATAGTAATGTTATCTTGAAACACATGTTTTGTATGACTCCAAAAGTGCATGAGGTTTTTTTATTGTAAGAAATTTTGTACTCTAATTTGTGATAGATTTTGAGATGGTACTGTAAATTTACTCTTTCATTCTCCATATGACAATTTAAGAATACAGATCAGAAATATAATGTAGCATTCTATGCAGATGGATTATAACAAAAACTTTTTTTCCATAGTTCCAAAGATGGACAGTTTTGAAGATTCTGCAGCCTTTAATACAAACTTAATGAAGTACCCTTGTAATAATTTCAGAAAACCAAGCACAGAAATAAAGATCAATAGAAAAACTGCATTTGGAACTACAACTCTTGTCTTAACAGATCTTGGTAACAAAACTGTTTTGAGAAACGATACCCAAGTATCTGATGGACACTCTCAGTGTGTTGTTCCAAATAGCAATTGTAAACAGATCCAAAGCAATGCCTGCCCGTCAGGGGGAAGCACAGACAAGGCCTGCTCAACA
>VZTR01033854.1:59187-74868 GCA_013400775.1 Chaetops frenatus | reverse complement strand
AACCAATAAAACCCCCTGACATTTAGAATACAGTTGCTTTTGTAAAGCTCTACCTGGAAAAAGTATAATCAAAACTTCTTGTAAAGCTTTTTCCCTGTCTTATTAGAAAAAAGATAAAAAGTCACCAGTAGCAGGGATTCCCTGAACTGGCACCCTTTGAAGTTGCTACTGCTTTTACTTCACAGACCGCCACCTGCCACTGTAAAGGTATGAGCCAATCACACCAAGACAGCACTGCCCCAGCAGCTCTATTTACTTACATTGATTCCAAATGTCAGGGAAAAAAAAAAAAAAAAAAGAAAACACAGCTAAGGCTGTCAAATGCACAAACATAACTGTTTGCTCCTGAATCAGCAGCATAAACAATAACAATATTAGCCACAAAATCCTGAGATTCAGTCACTTCTGCTCCATGAATATTTCAGTTTTTGCTGTAAATTTGATCAAATTTATGTGGTGGAATGAACACACCCTCCAGTGAAAGCATTCGTACTTCAGTGCTTAATATATAACATACCTGCTGTATATTGGAGCTGGAGTAAATTTAACTGTATAACTGATGTTTCTTCATGCACACAGACTATAGACAATAACACAGAAATCCTGCATACATTCTGTGTTTCAAAACAAGAATGAACTGCACTATTAGTGAGTTACAACAATCATGTGATAAACTAAACTCAAACAACAAATGCTGATAGATTCACTTCAGTTTATATAGTATTACTTGTAGATTCCATCTAAAAATCAATCTTGAATTCTCTAAAACTCTGAATTATTCCTGACTGAGGCAGTTACAAATGAAAGAACGTGTTTCAGTGGTAACCTATAAATGGTGAAACGAAGGGAAGCTTTCTTCAGTAAGTGCATACAAAACACTGCCAAGGTACACACAATTGCTTTATTACAGAACAATTTGATGCCATGCAAAAACAGAGCATAGTTCACTTTTAGTCAGACAATTGAGCAAAGATTCTTTTTCTGTCTTTAGAAACAGAAAAAAATGGCTAAATAGAAGCTAATGAACTTAAAAAGCCCCACACCTTTACAGACAGAATAATTCAATTGAACCACTAAATCACAAATCCTCATATTCTGTGTAGTAAAAGTTGGAAAATGAAAACTGAAATCGATAACAGTATGATAGTTTTTTGCAACCCCAACAGAAATTGTCATAGTTTTTGCTTACTTTTGACAGGAGTCTGTACTTGGTATTCATCTTTACTAAAAAGATTTGTGTGTCTGCTAAGCATAACATAACACCAGTAACAGCCTTTAAAGAAATATTTTCAGACAAAATATCAAGTACATTATTTTTCTAATTCTGAGTTCTGTCCTTAACATCAGAATGGTACATTCTTAGTATTATGATTTAATATATTGTCAAATCAATGATATATCAAAATGATTCACACAAACTAACCCTTTCATTTATAAATAATGCATCTTCACAAAGCAACCCACATTATCAAACCATATGTATTAGTGCCTATGTCTCATGGAGACAAGTAATTTTCACAGAATAATAGAATCAATAAGGTTGGAAAAGACCACCAGGATCACCAAGTCCAACCTTTCACTGAACATCACCGTGCCAACAAAACCGTATCACAAAGTGCCCTGTCCACTCTTTTATGGAACACTTCTAGAGATAGTGACTCCACCCTCTCCCTGGGTAGCCCATTCTTATGGTTGACTACCCTTGCAGTGAAGAAACTCCTCCTGATATCCAACCTGAACTTCCTTTGGCACAAGTTGAGGCCATTTCCCCTTGTCTTTGTCACCGGTTGTCCAGGTAAAGAGGCTGGCTACACCCTCCTTTCAGGCAGTTGTAGAGAGCTATAACATCTCCCCCGAGCCTCCGGGCTAAACAACCAAGGCACAGTACACAAGCATCTAACAAGTTTACTAATACATTAAGGTTTGCTTTTATTACCCAATGATTTTATTTAAGTAGACAGAGAATAATTAAAGTGATTAGACACACTCTTTTTATTTGCTCCCCCATTACCATTTCCTAGCTCAAGTTTAGCAAAGATTCCATCAAATCATCAGCAAGCCACCAATTT
Source organism: Chaetops frenatus (assembly GCA_013400775.1). Taxonomy (NCBI): domain Eukaryota; kingdom Metazoa; phylum Chordata; class Aves; order Passeriformes; family Picathartidae; genus Chaetops; species Chaetops frenatus. The sequence continues at coordinate 72,799 of VZTR01033854.1, read as the reverse complement.
AAAAGAATGATCAAATAGATCTTCAAATACCTATGGGATAATCTTCATGACATTAAAGTTCTATTACAAATGAATCCTGGTATCTCTAGACATAGAAAGTGACAAAACCCAAAGCTGTAGGTAACTGTCACCCTCTAGGCATTCAACTACTCCTTTGCAGAAGTTAATGTGCTGTAAGACAGGGTGAGTGCACAGCATCTTACTGACAAGGAAATCACTGTGATTATGGTTCATAACTTTACTGCCACTACAAAAAACAAGTGACAGGAAGATTTCTAAATGTCTTCACATCCAGTCAGTCAACCAAAATTCCTTGAAAGTTTGTACTACCAGGGATGCTTGCATGTACTCTCTATTCAAATGTATTCTCAGCTGTTGTGGAACATTTTAGAATGGTCTATAATGACTTATATCTTAATTAAAGCTTTGAAATAGTCTCCACTACTCCTCAAGTGCCTTTCCTTGCGTGTCAGCATTTTCATGCAATTTTCTTTTCAACAGAAAAGAAAACCTGGACTAAATCTTAGAAAGACAATGAAATACTCTCAATGTAAGTTTTATGTGTAGAGTCATAGTTCTGTTTCCAGCCTGTTATTCCAGATGTCTGACAGATGTATTTTTAAATGGCAAGGCAAAGGGGCCAGTTCAATGATTACTATTCATCACTCTTGGCTTCTCAGTTCTTAGGAAAACAAGCAGATCATAAGAGCCATTAGATGCTAGAAACTAACATTTTAAGAAGCAATAACTGGTGGAACTCAGCACTGCCCTCTTCTAAATTGAGATGCTAATAGGACAAAGGAAATTAAATGCAATCCACTAGTTGCTCAGTTGGTTGACTTAGCAAAGGGCTTGAAACCATGATGTGAAACTGAGTGAATCCTGGAATTTTATTACATGCAGCACCTAGGAAATAAAAAAAAAAAATTCTAATTTGCTACATTTGGGATTAGTGTCTCTATCATTGTATTTTATCATCTAAAGATCCACTTACTAGTTTTACTAGAGTGGTATAATTATTCTTTTACAATCTGTTTAACCCAAGACATCTTGAAAGTATTTAGTTTTTAAGTTAAAATACAGTACTACTGACTGCTGTAGTGCAATTAATGACCTTATACTACAATTCAAAACAGTAACACAAGTCAGGAAAATCTCTCTCTTTCAATCTTGATTAATTTAATGAGTTCCTTCAACACTAATCTCTTAAACACAGAACTATAGGAAGTAAGAGATCAAAGAATAAGCAAAGGAGTCTAACTAAATAATCCACATTGATTAGCAAATTGTACTTCCTACTGATCTAAGAGTTCACTAATGAGATGCCTGGCATAATGACTACTGTTAGATCACTTTGAAGCTATGCTTAACATTCATATTCTCCCCCCCTTATGCCATATCTAGGGAAGGCAAAGCAGTCTTTTTTTAAAACCTTCAAATTAATCATATACAGTCCAGGAAAACAAATGAAGGTTGTAAATATTTTTGGGTTATGCTAAGACTTCCAAAAATTTTGTGAAAGTCTAAGACATCAAAACACAAAATTAAATTATCTCCAGACTGCACTAGGACACAGCTGCCCTGCTAACCAGCATTCCATACTATGAATGGCCAGCATTGCTGCAGTCTTCACAGAATAAAGATTTCTTCTTTAAAATTGACATTCAGTTTTGTACATCTGTGATCTAGTTAGAGTCAAGCATCTTTGTCTGCAAAACAAAATACCTACCATAACTTCCAGTTGTATTGGCACAAATGATAGCACCAAAGAACTTTGGAGCATACTTCTGGATTCTGGAAATAACTTTCTGACAGGCTACTGTTGGGTCTGTTCCCATCCTCATGTATTCCACCGCTTGATAACTAAAAAAAACCCAACCCCATACCCAGAAATTAGCCATACTCAGGTTATATAATTTAAAATATCACAGAAGAGACCCTGATCCCTGAATAATGGAAACACATGATAAATAGTTTTTAGGCCAACTTCATAATGGCAATTATCACTGAAGTTCTACATAAAAACCAATTAGAAACAAGACTTAAAGGGACTAAAATATGTCATCTATACCATGTATCATTCTATAGCAGGCCAAGCCAAGAGAGATCTCTGATCATTTGCAGTAGAAGAGGCTAAGCAAAAGATCAGTTAAAGAATTGCAAGGAGAAGTGGCTTAGATGACTTAGTGGCTTCTATTTTTCACTACATGATTGAGTTTGATATTAGAAGCAATTGCTAGTTTTCAGAAAGGCTAATGTCAAGATAATTTTTTGAGGAAAACTCAATATTACATTACTGATAAATTATTGATTTCAGTAAGCAATAAAAAAAAATCTTTCAGAAAAAACTTAAGTTTCTGAAAACATCAAAATTGACACATTTTCTTTATTTTATGAATATGAAGTATCACATTTTGATCAGGACACTGAGCCACTTTCAAACGTTTTGTGAAGTGATTGAAAAAAACCCAACCTTTCTTATTCTAAGAGTAATCAAAATTAACTTTCTTCATATCTAAAGGAATTTCTTGAGATTAACCACTTGCATTTCCAAAACGTCATGAGGTAAGAATTTGCTTATGTTGTCATTTTCTTTCAGAACCTTAAGATTAAATGGTAACTCATGACATAACTTACAAGTAAACATTTTATCCTTTTGATGAAAGATACATATACCAAGACCACCTCATTACACTAAGACATCTACAGATTGCATTAATTACAGATTTTATCAAAGTACCACAGAAAAGAACATCTCTTGCATTTTGAGACTTCCTATTATCTTTGATTTATTCTAACAATCAAATAGGTTCAAGTTATCTAAAGTTAACAATCTGAATATAAAGCTGTATTTCACAGGGGTCTCTTCACTAATCAAAAACTCAACAAGAAGCTTCTACCTCAAGGAAGATATACAGAAAATATTATAAATTTTGCCCTTTATCTGAAACTTCCTTCACTTCTGGGAGGTTAATTCTAGTCTTCATTTTCATGTGGGAATATCTAAATATCACGGAATTAGTAAAAATCTTTATCTACAAGGAACCACTAATTAACCACCTAATCTCATGCTTAGTTACTGGTACCAACATGAAATGTTTTAAGCATTACAGACAAACACTTCAGGCTGCTTAAGTGCAATCTAAGCTTTTCCTGACTAACCTTATAGTGGAGATCAACTCACTACTCCTCTTGGTATCCTGTATGACAAGATAGATGATAATTCATGAAATTGTCAACTGCCTGGCATTTGAAAGACTGGCTTGGAACAGCTTGAAATTCACTGACAACATCTGTAAATATGTAACAGCTAGCAGGCTTTCTTGGCTGCCAGAGTTTCAGAAAAGTTGCCAGAGCAACATGAAGGCCACTTCTATATTACCCTTCAAGCATCAGTACCCATTATCTTCAGCATGGATTTCCATAATTCATTCCTGCTGAGACTGACCCACAAGGATGCTCATGAAGAGAGCCATATCTTACACAGTGTATGCAACCATGGTGACAACACTAAAATACCTCTTTCAGTGTCAAATTACATGAATTACAAAGGATTGTTGCAGTGATACCTCCTGAGTGAGCTGAGACACACAGCTCGTCATTTCTACAATTTACTTTCCCTCACGGCAAAACTCTTTGGAAAAGAAAGCTAATCAGCTCTGCTAAAAAGCAAACAGGTTGGAAATATACTCATTACCTGCTGCCTGTTAGCTCACAGCTTGGCAGTATTAAGGGATCTGTCATCAAGATATTTAGGTCTCTTCTTTTAAGACAGATCATAAGGATAACTTGGTTCTGCTACTGTTCTTTCCCCTTCCACTCCTTCCTATACTCCCACTTCAGCAGCCACTAAGTCAGACCATATTTTTAATCGATTTCTTCGTTTGCTGATTCCACATTTTGCTAGAAATCTAGGAAAGTCTGCCCTAAGGACAAACCTGGGTAAGAAGCGCATCATGATGTCACCATCGCCAGTGGCTGCAGCTCCTCCGGCTGTACTGTCCGCATAGGATCCCGCTCCAGCTATCGGAGAATCTCCGACACGGCTGCAGTGAACAATGGAAAATAAAAACCAAACTTGGTCAGCCTTACTGCCTACAGCTGACTTAGCATTAAATCCACAGGAGAACAGAACAGGTAAAGAGGTCAATCCACTGCAGTCAAAAGTCTTGTCCTAAAACTACCAGTAAAAGTGATCTGTGATAACCTGACTGACCTGAGGCTTAATCCACCTCAAATGCACAACTGTCTGTTATTATACTGACTAGAGTTAAGCCAGTGAGGTTTAGCCTGTGGGCAACAGTAAGCAGCTGGGGACATTAATATGTTCAATAACTTACTGCTAAATCCAGAAGTTGTCTGACTTGCTTGACAGACAATAATCCTGACTGTGTAGAAAAAGTATCTCAAAGACAAAACACAAGCCTTGGGGCTCTGATTTTATGTACATTTCTTAGGAGACTGTGCACCTCTCCAAAATGCTTATTTGTCTCGGGTGCCTTGCCTTACAAGTTGTCTCACAACTGTGCCAGTTTTTTGCGTCTCTCTATAGTGAATTAAGCCAGCTGAAAAACAAGCATTCCCTCAAATAAACACACATAGTCTTGCAACCTAATCAGTTTCTCAGTATTAGGACCTATGAAAGCGCACAAAAATAAGCAAGGCCATTTTGTGATCTAAAGGTTAATGTTTTACACCCCAATGACAAGTTTAACATAGGAAACAAGGCAGGGAAAAAAGCTTTTTTGTAAAATCAGATACTAACCCTGGAATTTTGTGGATTGCACCATTAGTAGATGTCCCAGAAGCAACGGTTCCACTCACACCAATTACAACCATACCTAAGATTTTCGACAGGGACAAAACATTCAGAAACACTACTGACATAGTTATTTAATTTGCACTATGCTTATCAAACAGAACCACAATGCCCAGACTATTCAAATTACAGATATTCTGAAATGCAAGAATGGTACTCTTTAGGAAAATAAGTTATTTTCAAAAGAGATTTGGAAGCTTTTGGGATATATTACAAGAGCTCAAAAAGGATGTGAAACACTGAGTGCCACACTGTCCAGAGCTATATGCTACTGCTGCCCAAGCAGCCACTGCCTCCTGACACACACCTTTGTTAACCAGTAGAGAACAAGTACCACTACTATCAGAACAACAAAGTTTAGAAATTATAAATGGTGCTTGAAGGAAATTTAAAAAAGTAAGTCAGAAGTGTGAGCTTGAATTTGGCAGAAGATGACATATTGCCTACCAAAGTAACCAGAATTACATGACAGGCAACCAAATCTATGGATGAGCCTACTCCTTGCTAATTTTGTGCTGCTAAGAAAGCCAGTGCCTCATACTACAGAAGTTAAAGATTATCACTTGGAATCAGATTTGGGATCAGCTGCTTCTCCATAGAGCAGGATTTTACCTCTATAGAGCAGGAGAGGGCATGAATTGCTGCTAGCATAAAACTCCAGTGCAAGCTGAGAGTCAAGAAGCAGAATTTGATGAGCTGAATTCTTTTTCTCTGACCTCACTAAGCAGTATCTTCTCATAGAAAATTTTCCTGACCAGTAGGAGCTAAAAACATAGAGGCACAGACTCAGTGGCCTCTGCAGAAAGACTGGAAGGGCATCAGTTACTACCAATGCCCTAAATGCATGCTGAAAGAAGACTTGTCTCAAAATGTGCTACTCACAGAGGTATTTCATATGTAAAACAAGGGCATGAGAGAACTTGAAATACTCGTACAAAATACCATCATTTACTACAAAACAGCTTAGGACTACTTAATGATAGATCAATTTTTGAATTGTATTTAGGAGATTCCTCTCTCCTGACACTTCACAATTTCTGAGTTTTCCAGCACTTACTGAATTACCCCAGTAAGCAAGCTAGCTATCAACTTAAAAATCTGGTAGGTCGCCTGAATTCTATAGACTATTAATTGATTATTAGTAGGATGAACTAGAAACAAAGAAGAAAGACTCACACTTGAAACAACACATTAATTCTTGGTCCTTTAAAGACCATCAGACAAACAGTTCTGGTTTGCTGAACTGAGAAAAATAAGAGCTAAGGGCAAAAAATGAAGAAAGTGTCTGTGCAGTCAGTGAACTGGAAAAAAAACCAAAACAAATCCTACTTTTAGGCATCCCATCCTAACACATAAGTAACAGAATCTTGAAACGACTATAAACAGAAAAGAATTCCTATAGGAAATACTTTTCTTTAAATAAGTAAGATTTAATCATTAGAGGAATGAGAAAAAAAAGATCAGCATCAGAGTTACCAAAAGTTGTTACCAATAGTATCATGGTTATGAACACTTCTTTGTGAGCTCGTCTGTTCTTTATAAGCTAGTTCTTCATGTCATTTATATGGTCCACAGGATTTTGAAGAGTCTGGCACCACATTCTGTAATTAGTTTGTGCTTTGCATGAATAATATAACATATTCAATACAGATAAATTAAGAAATACTCCAATCAATACCTATAATCTACCATAAAGGCATAACATGTCCAGTACTTAAACCACAGAGATGTACTGAGATCCTACAGATTATTGTTTGTTCAATAATTGATTAAAGACTGATTTTCAAGATTTTCCTGAAAAACTTGCATTGTTCAAATTAAAGACTGTCCTTTGCTGAACTGACTGGTCAAAAAAGACCCAACCCAGTGCACAAACATGTAGAAATCTGTAACACCCAAAGCAAAATAACCCCCGTCCAAACAACAAGCTAAGCTCACCACACCAGGCAAGTTTAATGGACATCTGCACTAACCTGATGTATTCATAGGTCTGCATAAAGCCTCTCAACTAATTATTAAAGACCTTAATTGTTACTTTAAGACTTTCTTTCAGAAATTTATACATGCATCAAAAAATACATGCACTGCTTTGTTTATGTTGGTAAGTCCTGTCCCAATTAAGAACTAAAAAATAACTCCCACACTAAAACACTACTGCAGCAAGGTAAAAAGCAGCAGAATCTAAGAAATAACAACTAGACACATACACTCCCAAATGTAGCAAGTGCTTAGTAATACCAAGTTTTTTCTGTTTAATAAGCAAAACTTCTTTTTCTTCACATGTAAAGTGTAACTTCAATATAAGCTGAAAGGAAGAGGCAATGCTGCACTACTGACTTTCTAAACCCCACCTTCACTGCTATCACTGCACTGTACCTTCCAGTAGTTTGGCTGACAGCTTTGATTAAGCCACTGTGAATACAGCGAAAGGGATTTCTGGGTAGTTAAATCTTCATATGGAAACCCCATTCTTACAGCAAACAGGGAGGCTTGAAAAGCAAAAACAAAATAAAAAAGAAACATTGATTTATTCACAGTTTTATGTATTTTATGATACTCCATTGATGTCATTTTTTTTTAAAAAAATCAAGAAATTCTACATCCTTTTTTGGAGATGAGAAGTATTTCTTCAGGGAGCAGTATCAGCCATTAGAATGATGTACAACTGTAGTAGCCAACTCTTGCTTCACAGGCAGCAACTTAAAAGTTTTCCCATTGAAAGAGAAACAAATTCTACTCTGTTAATCAACTGGACACAAGTAAGAGTGTGGAGCAAAAATGGACTAGGCTGTATGGGTCACAGAAATAAATTAAGTCATACAAATGTAAGTATATTTTCCTTAAAAAGCTAGTTTTATCAAATATAATAACATAGCACAACATTTGCCATTAAAACTCTGACACCTGAGGAAAGCAACCCATCAGCTTACATCACTTCACACTTCTTCCTTGCAGCTTTAAAAGTGACTGCTTCCTTGTTTTGAAAATTAATATAGAATGTGGCAAGAGAGAAAAAGAGATACCAACACAAGCAATTAAAGAATGCTACACTTCTAAGAATTACTTTTATCATTAAGCAAAGAGAAAAGAAAAAAGATCAACTTTTCCTTCATCTTTTAGCTGTAGATACCTTTGATATTACCCAGTAACAGATACCGTTGCTAGGTTCAGATGCTTGAATTTATATTATCAGTCCTTGATAATAATGTCACTATAATACACAGCTGAACAAACTTATCCAGTCCAAGAACTAAGAGAAGCCTTCAATTTTTTCTGGACTGCTTTTCTATGTTTTTCTTAAAAACTGACACAATTAAAGCATCTTGAATAAAAATGCCTGCAGAGATTATATACATTTATATGAAAAGATTTTACTATTCTAGCTAGATTTTCTTTAATGTAAGTGTTTCTATTTAGAAAATAAACTGTTTGCTCGCACATGCCAATTTAAGGTTCATATGTATTTTCTTTTTATTCATCGTCATCTGGTGAAGACAACCAGAGTTTCTTTTATCCAAGTTCCAATTTCCACAAAAAATACATTTCTTCAAAATAAATAGTTTTCTTCAATTTCTCCACTGCTTTTATTAATTCACGAACACTGAACACCATCTCCATTTTTTTGGTCAGATAGATCTTCAGCTTTCCCATCTTTCTTCTGCCATTACTGCTAGACACTTTCTTCTGAGGAAGCTATCACAGACAGAAAGGACTCACCATAACCACCTTTTTAACATGCCTCCATTAGGCATAGACCTATCTTCTTAGGTTGGAAGATGTATTTAAGATCAGCACTTGTTTCTTCATTTTCCTTATCTTTTCTGCTCACTCTACTGATTAAAATTTAAAAATATTATAATAGCTAGCAATGACAGGCAAATGAATATTAGGAGTATTTCTCCTTCCACTATTTAACACCTGACCAATTTATTTTTTTGCACCTGTGAAATATCTCCTAGCAAAACAATCTATAATCATGGTCAACAGCCTTAAATTAAATAGCATCTACAGGTTTCTCTGTTCAGACTTTCTGTCAAACTCTATCCTCACCTCCCAAAATTGTTCCGTTTTACTCCATCGAAAAATAGCTCCTGCACGTACTTCTGTACATGCTAATTCTTTCAAAAATCTTTTATCTTTTCTTATCATTTTTAAAGCACCTGAATCACCATTAATGTTCAGATGTCATTTTCCACCCTTATCTCCCTATTTCTTTCTGAGCGGGTACAGGCTCAGAGCAGGCTTCTTAAAAGCCAAGAAACCTGTTCACCACTCGCATACCTCCAGGAAAGGTACACCTCTTTTTGAAACTGGTATTATTCTACAAACAGCAGCCCGTATTTAAAAACCTCAACTAAGCCTCCGATTTTCTTTTGTTCTTCCATTGTGCCTGGGAGTACAGCCTTTAATGAGTTTTTTTACATTTAAGTTCTCACTAATACTTTTTAACTATGAAATATATAATCACACTCAATATATACCATAATATTAATACCTAGTGCCTATTAATTCTGCCATTCCTTAGAAAAAGTTACTTTATGGTTTTAAATGCAACATTTACATGCAACAGTTCCTATAGTGTGGTTTAATAAATCATCTTTTGTAACTTGGATATCAGTGATATTAGCAAAGCCTTGGATTACAAGTCAGTATTTGCAGTTAAGCTGATGGAAAAACCATAAAACTATTTTTTTCCTTCTAAAAATAAAGCTATTTCATAGACACAGAATGACAGAATAAACAGTTTTGAACTATTTGATTAGATTGATTTGTTTGTCAAGGAATTCTTTTACCTATATTACCAAGATTAAAACATGGCAATTTTAACAGGAAGTATTTTAAAATGAGGGTTTGACTTGGAAACACTTAAAGGAATAATTACCTGACTCTCCCACTAGTAATGTATGTTTGGTGTATTCAATGACCTTTCGTGCTACACCAATTGCATTTTTCACACNGGGACGGGGCAGCGGCAGCCCTGCCTCCAGCAGAGCAGGGAGAGGCAAACTCAGGGATCCCGGGCACCCACACAGATGGTGACAGGTCCTGGTTCCGGACAGAGACTCTTTCCACAGCAGAAGAAACAGCTCTCCCGGCGAGGTCCAACAGCAGCAGCTCCTCCAAACGTTCTCCCTGGCGGCCCAGAGCAAGAGTCCCGTCCCCTCCTCCAGCCAAACCTTTTGCCTGCCCCAAACTCCAAGGTACCCCCACCCTGCTGGGAGAAAAAACCTCTCCCAGCTTCACAATACCTGCTTCCCTCAGTTCAATCACTTCTTTTGTTCCCCTTAAGTACCCGGCCATTATGGTCCCTTAGCAACTGATGGGGGAAAAAATTCCACAGGTGAAGAGAAACAAAAAGGAGGAACACCCAAACCCCAACATCAAGGAATTCTTTTACCTATATTACCAAGATTAAAACATGGCAATTTTAACAGGAAGTATTTTAAAATGAGGGTTTGACTTGGAAACACTTAAAGGAATAATTACCTGACTCTCCCACTAGTAATGTATGTTTGGTGTATTCAATGACCTTTCGTGCTACACCAATTGCATTTTTCACACGCCTGAGACCTGCAACAGCCCCAACTTCCATAGTGTTGCTGGAAACAAGGAATATTTTAAACTTATTAAAACTACAAGAACAATTGTACATTTTTTACTAGATGAAATCTGTTCTCATGTCAATCAAAAAGCTTGCTTTAATTGTTCTATGCCACAGACAGGTGGAACCACATTAGTTGGGAAAGACTTCCTACATATATTTTCTTTTTACAGGCACGGATATGTTGCTCAATAAACAATACTTCCATTCACAGTAATATTTTGAGTAGAGTAACTATTTTGTTACATAAACTCATAACATGAGCCACACACTTGCAATTACTTTTTAATCAGGACAGCTTTAAAAAGCAAATAAATTATTGATGACAATTGCTCCAAAGTGAAATACTTATGGACCGAATGTTAAGGGAAAGCTAACAATGTTACAAACCATCTGTTTTCAACTGCTATACCTAGAATTAGATTACAACAGTACAAGTGAAGAGTCATTTCCTTCTCTTTCACCGATCAGGTACATTATTTTAACTTGTTCCACAAGTTAGCTTGTCCCATAGTCATTCACAAAGCAACAAGACCCTGCAACAACCCTTAAGTGTGCTAAAAATAACACGGATTATTCTTTTCTCCATACAGTTTCCTTACCCATCCATAATCATTGCATCCAAAGTTGTTTCTCCACTTTCATCTGGGCTTCCTCCGTATCCCACACTCCCATCGCACTGATCAATCTCACACTGACCACAGCCTCTCTCGACTGCATCCAGCTCCGAACCTCCTGACTCTAATACTTTCCAGGCTGTAATCAACACAAATAATTAGATATCATTAGGGAAAACAGTTTCCGCTACTGCTTTAAAGATAGACGTGATGCAAGTGCACTACATAAGTGGATAAAAAGCAGTACACTATAATTTACAGATGATAAAATAAATATAACCGAAAGAATCTGAAGCATCACTTTTCTAAACATTCTTTTTCTTGCAGATCTGATTAGTGTTTCTGACTGAGGTATTATTTACTAACAATCATCACAAGTTTTCTAGATCAAATAATCTTCTCTGCCCAGAATCAACCATTACTTTATCATTGCTTGATTAAAGCCTTCGGGGAGAAGAAAGAGGGAAAAACAAATCTTTCATCTCAAAAAAACAAACAAAAAAAAGGGCAGAAAAAAAAGAGCAGCCCTCAAAAGCTTCACATGAGAATATTAAGTGTCCAACTACAGAATAAAAAAGTCTAAACCTGCATCAGTAACTATGCAAGCACAAAACCAAAGAGAAACTTATATGTAAGAAATTAAGTCACCATAGTTCCCCCGTTCAACTTTTAGTCTTCTATTCTTTGGGATCTAGATCATGGTGCAGTTTCGTAAGTCATTACAGATGTGTCAAACGACATGACTTGAACACACTGAGCCTGAAGGTATTGCACATACAAGATTTCACAAGAATGGACCTCAGGCAAGATCTTCTAAGGTGCTTGCTGCCACTGGTACAGTCCTGCTTACTCCTACTTGTGCTCTCTGGCACTCTGTCACCTGACAGACAGCACAGGGGAGGCAGCACATGCACACAGGCCAGCTCTTTTTGCCCTAAGGAAACCACCTCAAGAAGCCTCATGATCAGAGACGCTGAATGCCAACTGCATGAAGTTGCCTGCACCGGGGAACAAGACTTAACACCATGCATCCAACTCCACATATGATTGTCTCTATTACAAACTTCAGTAATTAGTAATTAAGGAGTATTTTCTGATTCCTATTACCTTCATTGCCATGAGTATCCTTAGCAAAGACTTTCAGAAGGTGCAAAGCAAGTGCCTTGCAATTTTCACGAGTGTATTTCACTTCTGACCATTACAAGGCTTTACTGGTAACTCGTTTCACAAGCAAGAATTCTGTAGTAAGGGGTTACTTACAACTCAGCTGCAGTAAAATAATCTGCAAGTCTTTTAAAATTACTATTCACAGCTGATATATGTTGCCATAGCAAAACCTGCTTTGACTGTAAGTAACACACCACAGAACAAGAGTTTGAAAAAAATTAACATAACTACCTGATTCTTTAGGGGACAAGAAGGAATCTCAAAAAAACCCCCAAAAACCAAACCTTTCAAAAAGACTGCAGCAGCCACAAGAGTGCAAACCAGATTATTAGCAAAAGTATGTCTTTAATCTAGCTTTTCCGCAGTTCATTACTCCCCTCTTTAGTTTTTTGTGGGTTTTGGTTGGGGGTCTTTTTTGCGTCATTTCCCAACGTGGAATCAACGTTAAACCATTTGCCTGCACGCTCTAAGCGGCAGAGAAGGAAGGGCTAACCCCGGAGAGTAACCCTTCCCAAGCCGGCTGAGGCACCTCCCGCCGCCTCCCCGCCGGCGGCAGGGCTGGCTCTGCGCCGTGACGGGGCAGCGCGGGGAGCAGAGCCCGGGCCCTCCGCAGTCAGCGCCGCTTGGCAGCCAGGTCACAGCCCGCTCCTTCTGCCACACATCATCCCGGTCCCGCCTCACAGCCTCGCTTTTCCTTAAGCAGCACCAACACCCAGGTCCGGCCGGCGGCCCCTCTCTGCGGGAGGGCGCTCCCGGAGGGCACCGAGCACCGCCCCACCCGCCGCGCTCCAGCCCGGGCCCCCGCCGGGACACCTGTCTCTGCGGCCGTCCTAAACGCCCAGGTGTTGATGACTATAGGCAGGGCTGCAGCTGAGGCGGCGCCCACCGGCGTAAACACCGCAAGCAAGAGGAGCGCGACCCCCGCCGGGACACCTGTCTCTGCGGCCGTCCTAAACGCCCAGGTGTTGATGACTATAGGCAGGGCTGCAGCGGAGGCGGCGCCCACCGGCGTAAACACCGCAAGCAAGAGGAGCGCGACCCCCGCCCACTGCCGGCCCCCGCCGCGTCCCGCCGCCATCGCCGCCCGGCCCGGCCCGGCCCGGCCCGGGCACCTCTTAGCGATCTCCTCGTAGCGCAGCTGCAGCTTCGCCTGGAGGTCCCGCTGCAAGGCAAAGTCAGAGCAGCTCAGGCGGGGCTGCCGCCCTGCGCCGGAGGCTCTGTGGGGCAGAGGAGCTCCGAGCCCAGGGCTGTTCTTACCCCCGCCAGGAAGTTGCGGAACCGCTGGATCAGACGAGTCGCCGTCGCCATCTTGGCCGCGGTGAAGGGCAGGGGCGCGGGGGGCGCCGGGAGCGCGCTGGCGGAACACTGGGTCTCGCGAGACTTGGAGCTATATAAGGCCACGAGGCG
>VZTR01033854.1:25210-52510 GCA_013400775.1 Chaetops frenatus | reverse complement strand
GTGTCACATGTGAACTAATATCCTTTCTGGGCGGGAGCTCACGGTGACATGAACTCCACGAGAGACTTGTGTTTCTTGTGGAAAAATCTCCATAGTGAGACAAGAGAGACTCTTCTTCCAATTGGACTGATGAAAGCCTATTTTAAGAGTGGTAAATTGACCAGGGATTTTCTAAGTTTGTTTCTCTGTGTTGTTGGTGAGAAGGATGGTGGTAAAGGAAGATAAATGAGGTGGGAGAAAAGAACCATCATGGGTGAGGGGCTGGGGGGAGGAAGAAGAAACCACTTGGGGGTTGATTTTGATTCTGTTGTTTTTTGTTAATAAACTATTTTTATCTTTGAAGTTTAGGCCTGTTTTGCATTTCTCTTAATCCTTATTCTCATGAAACCACTACACTACACTCTCGCCTGGTGTGAGCAGGCGAGCAGGTGAATGTGAAACCACTACACCACTGAAGAAATGTACAAATCAGGTGAAGGTTGTTTTGAGAATCTGTTTCAGCAATGTACCAGCCATTCAATTACTGCCCTTTGCATGTTCCACTGAAGTCTGATACCAGTCAGAGGGGTTATTAAGTGGGAAATGAGTATTTTTTGACTTCAGACTGGCAAACTAGAATCTTGAGCAAAAATCCTCTTGGTAACATTTTAGTAGCTATATTTTAAGATAAGATGGCTGAGATAGAAAGCACAGAAATACAAAGTTATGACCTACTACTACATTTTTAAGTTAATTTTTGAGCCAGGAATTTATCTTCTCTACTGATTAAATCATAAGATAAAATGTCTAGAGACAGAAGGGCAAGCCAATAGCTAAGCAGCAGGTGTGAGTCTGAATTTACTTACTTTATGAGGCTTTATTCTGGTTATATGAGTATAATAATCTCAACCATTTCTGGTCACACAAATGCATCACCACAGAATGTAAAGGAGACTGTAGGTTGGAACAGGAGCAAGATTTTGCTTTGGATTTTGTGTTTTCGTTCTATATAAATGTTTCTCAAATTCTAGAAGCTTTTACTGGAGAGAAAGGAGTTGTTTCATGCATTTTCTGTCATCTTTGATTTTCACTTTAGGAATAATGTTATGACTTAGACTCAACATATACTACATAAATGTCAATAAAATATATCTCTTCCTACTTCTCTGCAGGGTTGTGATTTTACAATTACTTTTTAGACTTGAAAGGAGAGGCTACATTGCTTTTGTAGCATAAATATGAAAGATTTGAATAAGTAACAGTTAAATTGACCTTTCAGACACTTGCTGCTATGGGTGGCCCCATCGGCTTCATTGGAAAAGTATCTGATAAATGACTACTGCCTCATCAGCAGCAGCACTTGTTAAGCTACGAGGCACGTAGGGCACTTGCCTGGAGCTCTATGCTGTGCAGGGACGTGGCCATTTGAGAAAAAAGGGATGCATATCTAACCTACTGACCTGCAACTCCCTTGGTCTCTGAGAACACATGTAACAGTGTGTGAGACACCATTTCTGAATTAATGAATGACAATAGTCTGTGTCATCATTACATTGTCTTGGCTTTCATAAAAACATTAACATGCATGTTCACAGAAAAAACCTGAAGATGTTAAACTGAAATATCACTAAAATAAAATTGCTAAATTTGGTCAAGACCAGTGTCTTTATTTTCTGCTAATTTTCCCAATATTCTGTACTCTTTATTTAGAAGAAAATCCAGATTTGCACCAAAATTTAACAACCTTGTCAATCACTATAGCAATAACATCACTTAGGCTTTACTTAAATGGGCTGTAAGATTTGGTTAAGAGCTGGATATATCATATTGAAACTATGGTGCTACCATAGACTTCCATTCAAACAGGACTTAATTTTGAGCTGCTCTGGTACCAAACACCTCCTTTGTGACTTGATAAAAATGATCAAACTTTTAAATAAAATTAATGCTGTTTGGATTTGGGGTGTAAAGAGAATTTGCCAGAATTTTTACTTAAAATATATGTGTGCATAAACACTACCTGTTTCTTATTAAGGTGAATTTTGTTACCAGCTTTCCCTTTGTCTGTCTGAACATATCTGTTGTATTGTATATTCTACCATGTGCTCTTTTCTTCATGTGTATGAGGGACAGCTGTGTAGCTGGAGGGAATAAATGTTGAGCTGGCTTTAGCTGAATATATTTCACCTGGAGATGCAAATTCATAATCACAAGCAATACAAATATAGGGGTGTCTAATATTCTGCTGGAGTTACTCTATGAGCTTGTTTACATGAAATCTGTGTTAAGACTAATAGATGTATTTTTGCTTGGATTAGCCTTTGTACTGACAATTAATTCACAAGAAAATACCCAGGATTTCCATGCTTATGGTGCTTTACATAACAGCACTAATTTATTGTCTGATTCTCCTGTAAACAGAATTACCAGAGATGTAGTATGAAAAGACATAGTTTATATGTACAAATATATGTTTGTACCATATGACATTTCAAATATATGACAGTTTGCAGTACAGTCATGGACTTAGCCTAGATCCACTAAATTATTTTAAGTTCCTGACTCATGCTTTGGTTCCCAAACTACCAACTATGTGAAAAGTACAGACACAATAGGAAGAAGAACCCAAATCCCTTTGTAAGTGTGGCCTGGGCTATGGCTAGTTTCCGAACAACTGATTTAAATCAAAGATGTGAACAGACAGCAGTGATCTAATTGCCATGGTTCTTAGGGATGTGATTTAGTGATGGACTTGGTGATCTTAAGGGTCTTTCCCATCCTAAGGAATTCTGTGTTTCTGTTAGTCTAAACAGAACATCCTGAACTTAGAGGACAGGCTGGCAGACTTTCTCTAGACCTGCATCTTCTGCATTTGAGAGATGTGCAGAGCAATCTGACCTCATGTCTCTCTCAGGTCAGTAAGATCCATGGATGAGTACATTTGAAGGTCCCTATGTCTACATGCAGGTACATTCAGTGCCTGCACTAGTGCCTGCACAACTACAGAGCATCCGTAGGGAACACAAATGAAAACTTTAGATTTAGTGTGCCCAAGAAAGAGCAGCACACATTAGAGAAGAGAGAGGATGAAAGAGCTATCTAGAATGAGGTATGGAAGACTCAAGTACCTCCACATTGCTTCTTTAGAGCCTAATATTCTCCATTTTTACCTATCAAAGTCATCTTAAGTGAACTTCCTTGGAATATTTTTCTCCTCTATTGTGCCTTTCTTTTCTATGTTTATTTTAAAAATTATGCAAAAAATATCTAAAAATCTTTTGTGCACCATTAAAGAAATGTATAATAATAATAATAATAATAATAATAATAATAATAATAATAATAATAATAATAGAAACACATAAATAACAGATATAGCATAGTTTCTTCAGAAGAAAAAAACACATGACAGCTAAAATATTTTTGAAAATGTACCCATTTAATGTATTTTCATCAAAGCACAAGTTACTGCATGTATGACAGCAGGAGGACAAGTGTAGAATCTTGGTTATAAAAAATTGAACAAAATGTGGCTGATTTTCCTGTATAATTGATTTTGTTAATTTAAGTTTCTATTTAATCCATAAGTGGTGCATTATTTAATTAAGTTTTGTTCAGAAGGCTTATCCCAGCAAATATTACTTCTGATGAAACTACTTACAGACTTTGAGAGAAAATTTATTTAACAATCTCTGCTAACATTAGTTAATTTCAGTAATCCTCGTATTGGAATCATGATCATGGCTTAATGTCGTACTACCTGGTTGCTGCTTAAATCAGTAAAACCATTCTGGGGACAAAGATGGTTGTTGTCATATCAGTGCCATCACTTTTCTAACTCAGTTTCTAAAATTGTGTATTAATGTATTATTCATTGTTATTATCAGAGTTTGCTCTGATCAAATATGTATTCTAATAGCGTATCACTCCCTATCAGTATGTATTTTGTTTACTATACACAAAAACAAAAGTGTAGAGGATCAGGGACTGCATTATTTTTTAATACCAGAAATACCCTCCAGTGCTTTGTTAAAAATGTCTCCATAAGGCATGATAGGAATAGGCTCTTCTTTCAGATGTTTATTGAAAACAATTGCTTCACCCCCTTTAAAAAATGACTGCTGTCAATCCAATTTATGATGTTTATCACCTCAGCAGTTTCAGTTTTCTTTATTGTACATTTTCAAAGTTAAGCTGTTGTTATTTTTATCACTGCATTTTTTTTAAAGATGTCTAGACTACTATACTGTTGTATGTTCTGTGACATCTCTATTAAGTATGTATAGTAATTAAATATGTAAAATACATAGAGATTAAGTCTGTACAGTAATTTGATAAAAAGTCTAGAATATTAATCAGGCATCAAATGGATCAAATAATGCGTAGTAATCTGTAGTTCTAGAATTTTGAACATTTTTCCCCTGCAATTTATTTTTGTTTGTTAAAAGAGATATCAACAAAAGTGTCATCTTTGACTAGTGTTTACTCCTAGAACTATACGAGCTTTAGTTATAAGCAATCCTCTACTTGTGTTTAAAGAACTTACATTCATGACCTTTGCACATATTTGGGTTTGAAGTAGCAAATATAGGCTCCTGCTAGTCTACAGGTAGTATGAAATTATGATTCTGTCTACAGTCTGTAAGAATGAGCAGATGAAAGAGCATTTTATTTCAGTGTCTCACTCATAAAACCAGGTTTCAGTCAAAGAGAAAAAGAGATTACAGATCAATCCATGTAATAAACGTAATACCCAGAAGCTGAAAAATTTATCTAAAATTTATAATACAATTCTCTTGGAAACCAGATGGGACATGGAACTTCCTCTCCATTTGGCATTTTAAGAAACATATGGACTTTCAAGCAGCATTTTTCGTTGTTTAACTTGAGAAACAGAAGCAGCATCTTGTTTCATACACTGATGTATTTTACTGTGTTCTGATTATTTTATGAAAATAAGAATTAATCCAGATCAGAAGATATGCCTCTGAAAACGACTCTTGATCAGCAAATGATTTAGATGCATGGCTGGATCAGCTGCCTTTGGCTCTATTGTCCTCTCTGCCTGAGAGGACAGTTAAGATTGTAAGTTTATGCATGCATGCAGACAACAGGCTTTGAGGACAAAACATTATAAATTGTATCTTAACATTTAATTGCACCCTGATGCCTATACATATCCACTTAAAATGGAGGACATAATTGCAAGGAACTTCTTCCATTTCCAGCTGCTAGTGAAGCATACTTTCCTTTTTTTACTATTCCAGCAATGTGAAATCCTATTTACAACCTCAGCAGTACTAGGAAAAACATCTGGGCTCACATGTATGCCATTAGTAATTTACACTTTTTTCATGTTTATTAGGCATTGTATTTTTGTATGGATGTATCCCTCTATATAGACACAGTTACAAAATATGCCAACAGCTATTTCTCTGTAACAATGCAGAGTTTTCCAAACAGGCAATCTCTGTCATGTAAGTAATTTTGTCATCTTTTGCTTAGGAACTGAATGTTTCCTGCTAGAAAAAAAAAAAATTACAAACTGGTCCTTGAACTTCTCAAGTCATGACCTTGCCTGCTTGGTGGAGAGTGCTTTTGAGGAAGATGATTTCTGAAACAAGTCTGTTGGCAGTCAGGGTGATTGAGTACATTCAAAAATTTTCAGTACAACACTGTCTTATGCCTTCATAATTTTTGATTAGCCCGTTTTCATGTAGTCTTCTCTTGTCTGGCATTGCTGTGTCCCAGTGTAAGTTCTTAAACAGCCTTCAGCATGACATAAAAGTTCATATGGTGACTGTCAAGATATCACTTGCAATTTGTAAGTCCAGGAGCTTTACCATAGATTTTTTTATCCCTGCAATCTGTCCTAGAAATCATGGAAAATCTTCCAGCAGGCAAGCTTGTTGGCAGCAGAGTCCATGTAAATGGCACAGTCTGATGAGCACTGTGTGTTTAAGCAGAATTTGGACTGCCTCATCACTCTTAACAAATTAGATTTAAGGTTACCTGGGCATACATGGTTTGATGGCAATCATGACAGACTGCACCACATAAGGTTTCTCTACTTCCTTGACACTTGTGGCAGTGCACAGTTATTTTACAGGGTAAAACTGATGTCCATCAATTATGCATAGGTGCATAGTGATTAGGCAGGGCAATGCACATATGCACAAACACACACAGGCACGAGGATTGACATGGTCAGTGAACACCTGATTATACACCACATGACTATCACAAGGGAGTTACATATGGCTATTTTTAAGGCTATCTATATCATAAAACTGCTGCTGTATACTCAATTTTTGTAAGTTGAATTTCCAAATTTATTCACTAGGTGGCAATGTAGTATGTCATTTGTCCAAAATTTACAGCAGAGTAGAACTGATCAGAAATAACTGCACTACATAAATGTTCTACACTGGATTGCAATAAAGAAATGTTCATTAATTCCGTCTATTTAAAAAAAATATGCTCACAAAAATTTATACTTTATTTACAGCCTAAGTGGAAAATACATGAGGTTGTTGTAGATTGCAAAGCCCGTAAGAGTCATATGGACCCAGTGGACCCCATCATCTCTAGTACTTAGTTTGGAAGTGTCAGGGCAGGGGTGGAGATGATGTTAAAAGGAGCACATGTAACTCAGTTACCTCAGGGGAAAGAGTTCGTTTCAGTCAGTGAGAGAAACCTGATTACAGACTGGAATTAGAAATATTTTATTAGAATGAGTTGCTGAAGTATATCTGCTCTGATCATGTGTGCATCGATGTGAAAATTGATTCACAGGAGAAGAAAAACATGTATGGCTTTGTCTATGAGTTCCTTGGGTTTCTCTCTTTTCTTGTAACATTGATGCTTTAGAAAATGCCCAGAGGAATCTCAAAGATTTGGGATAGAGGTAGTAGCTGCACCAGCCTAGTGACACTAGTTAGAGCTGTCTCCTGGAGACCTGTGGCAGAATGAGGTCTGCAGCGTGGGGCCAGAAGAGGACACTGCAGAGCTGGAGACCACTGTTAAGATCAGTTGCAGTCCCTGTTTCAAGTGCATGGAGTGGATAGGGTGCCTAGGATAGCCTATGGCATTGCCTGTGCGATGGATAGGCTTCACTTCAATATTAAATCTTCCTTTGACAGACATAAAGAGTTAAAATAAAAACATTCCATTTTATAGAACCAAGTTGTTAATTTTCTCATTTGTCTTGTGGATTAATGAATACTTTATGTCAGTCAGATTCAATCTTTGTTGGTTTTCAGAATGTCCTCATGCAAGGCTGTCTGCCTTATTCTCTATGTAGGCAGCCTTTTGCTTTCTCCAGTTTCATTATGTGACTTGACCAGTTAATTTTTTGTCTTTTAAACTCTCCGTACTTTTGACTCTAGTAAAATTGACAAAGTTTATATTTAGAAGGTTTTGCTGCCATGGTGCTTTATAACCCTGATAGTTTAGTCTGTCTGACCCAGAAATCTTTTCTCCTGAGCACTTGCTCCTGACTCAAATTGTCTCAATTATGCCTCCCTTCATTTGATAGATTGTATTCCTGCTGTAATTCTCAAATAGACAATAATTGTTTAGGGCGTTTAATTATTTTTAGACTAGGCCTGTCATATATCTCAGAATTTCCAGTGCTTTTGATTTGTGTATTTTATGGGACCAACTAAGAAATTAGTTATTGTTAAAATGCATGTTGCAAATTTAGGAGAATTTGGAATTTCTACGATATTTTGGATTTCTTTTTGCTGTCCATATTAAAAGTAAAAAAATTCTTGAAAAGCCAGAATTCTTTTGCAATCAAAAGTGGCTCTCATTTTGGGTATAGTGAGGCCCAACCCCACTAGAACATTATAAACCCTGCTAAAATCTTTGTTATTCTATTTTAATAGGGAAGTCCACTGGCAATGTAATGTAGCAGAAATTTAAGAGCTATGTATGTTTTGAATTATTAGGGTAAAACTGATGATTTGACTTAAATGATTTTTTTTTCCCTGTTGTCCCTTGTTTTCAATTATGTTACTGTGCCTGCTATTAGGTTTACTGTTTGTTGTCATCTTCCTTTGCATTTCTTCTGTACATGGGTGAAGTGGAGACACCAAGAGAAGCTGTGACACAATCCATCATTACTGCATTGAAAGGCTTGCAATGTTTGTTGTTTCTCTTGAAAGCTCACTTTGTGAATCAAGCCATCAAGAAAGAATCTTAGATTTCAGGTAAACAAAAATATAAAGTTTTACCTTCCTAGTAGGAGACAAATTTTGATTGTATGACTTGAATATACCAAAAGGCTTTTAAAGACAGTAGGCTAAAGATAAAGATAAAAATATTTTAAAATTATTGTGGTGTGTAAGAAAAACCTGTTTTGGGATCCGGGTGATTGCTGAATCCTGGACATTCAGGAAACAACCAAAAGAACTGTTAAGCAAAGGAAAAGCATTCAAAAATACTAGCAGGCAAAATTATCCTGTGCATTGTTGATTTCAATGAAGCTAACTTTCCAAGTTGCAGATAAGAAAACAGCTGCTTTTTGGTAATGATAGAATTAGTACCCTGCTTGAACATAATGTATGCCCCTAAGAAAGGCTACCACTCCTAGAATATAGAAGCTAATGGTATGTACATTATGTATACTGAGGAATGAAACTGCTCAGAGGCTTCTTGCAGGATTCACAGGGCTATTGAGCATTGATAACAGAAATTCTTGATGAAGCATGTAAATGGTAATAGCAAACAATAGCAACTGCTGTGTTTTTTATCCATTTGAATCCATATTTATTAAGCTGAGCAGAACTGCTGTTACCTTTTACCAGCTTTATAAATTTACAGAATGGATGAATTAGGACAGAAAAAAACCCGCAACCCTGACTTAAGTCAGAGATACAGAAGACAAAGGGAAGCTACAAAACTAGCAGTTTGACTTTATTTTTACTAGTTCTGTTAGACGAAAATATATCATGCTAGATCTGACAGCCCAAGAGAGGTGAGGTTCCTTTAGTGTCTCAGGTCCAACAAGTAACAAGTCTGAAAATGTTTTCCCAGTGTGCACAAGCACGTGGAGCACCTGGATGCACCACACACCTCTGTATATGCAGGGCTTGCCACTCAGACTAGAAACAGACATGAACACGGGCAGCACCAACAGCTTCATCCTGTTTCCCTCTCTGGCTGAGCAGGGTAGCTGTCCTCCCTAGTAGTATAAATACTATATAAGAGCAGTGTGATTCCCTCTGGTAGCAAGGCTAGCATGGCAAGTCTGCCCAACAGCTGTTCCAGGATCTCATTCTCTCCAGTTATGGGGACCTGGACACAGAAATTCCCAAGGCTGCAGTCGTGCTCCAATTCAGGGAATCACAGAATGGTTGAGGTAGAGAGGAACCTCTGGAGGGCATTTTTCCTTATCCCCTTGCTCAAGCAGGGACAGTTCAATCTATTTGCCCAGGACCATGTCCAGATGACATTTTATTATCTCCAGAGCGGGAGACTCCACAACCTCTCTGTGCACAATCTGTTGTTAATGCTCCATCAGCCTCAGAATGAACAAGTCTTTTCTATTGTTCAAAGACAACCTCCTGTGTTGTTTCTAGTTCTGTCACTGAGCAGCACTGAAACTTGAGATATCTATGTACACTGACATCCCCCTCGAGCCTTTCTCCAGGCTGAGCAGTCCCAACTCTGTCAGCCTTTCCTTGTGGGAGAGATGTTCCAGTCTCTTAGCCATCTTTGTGGTCCTTTGCTGGGCTGTCTCCAGCATGTCCATGACTCTCCTCTAGTGAGAAGCCCAGAACTGGACCCAGTAGTCCATGTGTGGCCTCACCAGGGCTGAGTAAAGGAAAAGATCACTTCCCTTGACCTGCTGGCAACACTCCTTATAATGCTGGAGCCCAACATGTACAGTTTGCCACCTTTATTGCAGTCAGATTACTGGCTAATGTTCAGCTTGCTGGGCAAAGAAACCAAGTCTTTTCCTGCAAAGCTGCTTTTCAAAATGTTCTCCCTTCATCTCATAGTGTCTCACACACCCTTACACCCCAACAAGTCTGAAAGGTGATCCAGAGAGCTCTCCCAGTGTCTAGCTCTGATGGGTTTCATGGGTGGATGCCAGGGCTGAGAATTTCCTGGGAGAAAGCACCGTCAGTCCCTTTTACCTGGGATGTTCTGATGAAGAGAAATAAAAAGCGTGCACTTATTTTTAGGTTTGTCAGCAAAGCCTGTTGACTAGCGACTGCAGATCTGAATATAGGGGAGGTTTTGGTACTATAAACACCACCAAACTTATTTGCAAAGCATAGGCCTTATAAAATGGCAAGATGCCTTAGAGGTATTTTAGTATTAATACTATCTCTTCTAAACAAAGTAGTTTATGAAGCTGAAGTTTTTGTTTATTTTAGTGGCAAACTTGAAGTGGTATTATGTAGCATATTGGATTTCCTGGAACATATCCCAGTAATGTAGGTACAGAACTGCTGAGCTTTTTAAAATAGCAGATACTTTCACTCTTCTGAATGCTTATGGAAACATAGCCCAATATGCTTGCAAGAAATTTAAGCAGAGGTCCAAAGGGGTCAAATCTTGAGGACCCTAATCTGCTTTCATTTGGGCTTTGCGCTGATAAAAGTCTGTGTGGGTTTTGCCTGAACCAGCACTGTGCAAGACTTACAATGGCAAGACTTAGCCTACAAAAATTATTAGCTCAGGTCACAGTCTAGGCTTTCGTATATAATTTATCTGTCACTTACTTATGTTTTAAAAGTGCAGAGGTGATAAAGAAGTCATCTCTCAGGTCATATAGCAGTTTAAACTGCTGTGTCTCTGATGAAGCATTGTAGACAAAAGGGGATAATAAGATCCAGGGGAAGATAGAAGAGTAGAAGTAAAAAGCTTGCACAGCTATTGAAAAGAAGACTTACATTATTTTGCTACAGACTCCATAGGAGCATCTGATCCCCATTTCTTATGAAGTGTAGTTCTAACTGCCCCAAAATTGCTTTAAACATGAAAAAGATGAGACCACTGTGCTTAATAATGCTGTTAACACAATGTCTGAAGATTTGTCCCTTCTCTGTACTGCACATAAATACTGCTTGGTCTTCATCTGTGCAAAATGCAGAGGTAAACTTTAATTGAGGGCTTTTCTTTGGGGATCATGTGCATTCAGGGGGAACAAAACTCCTATTATCAACTGAGAAATATAACAAGTTTGAGAGGGTTGTCGCATAGAGATACTGAAACTTTAATTCATGCTTCTGTGACATCGTCTGGATTACTGTAATTCCCTGCCTGCAGGTCTCACTCAGCCCTCCTTTCACAAAATAAGAACTTGTACAATGATGCGACCACTGAGATTTCAGGCATACACAATACCCGGTCATCATATGTCTCTGTACTGAGATCTCAGTGCTGCCTGCCATTAGGTACCGGCTCGATTTGAAGATCCTGGTGATGTGTTTTAAAACACCACATGTATCCAAATGAGTTTTTGGTTCCCTATTGTCCAGGTCCAATTTTGCTGAAGTGTAAAAATGCTGTGCTTTCATTTGTTCCAAGAATTACAAACCACTGTGTCCCATACCTTCTTCATGCAGCTATGGAATGCACTTTGTCAGAACAGATTTGGGGTGTCAGTCTTGTCATTGAGGTCAAGACTGTGATGGGTTGCATCTCTGGTTGTGTCAGGACATACCTAATAGAACATTCTAGGGTTTCCTTTTCTTAAAAGTTTGTTAGAATTGAAGCATATTCACCAGAGGACTTTTCAAGTGCCAGCAAGTGTTGGCATTTCTGATTTTTTGAGAGGCACAAGAAAATTTTTAATACAAGGAAACTTAAAAAAGTAAAGTGTTTCTAATACAGATGTTGTTTTCTGTCAAAGGGATGCACCTACCTTACCTGCACTCTTTGTGTATCCCAGGGCATTAAAGACTTTAATTAAAACCTTTAGAAAGATCTTTAGTTATGCAGTTGTGCTCTTTTGTCCCTCTATATTTTGGAATAAGGTAAAAACCAATTTGCTTATATTGATTGTGTACTTCACACAAGTGCCTACAGAATTTGCTGTAAAAACAAGACCTTTTTGTCTAAAAAAGCTGATAAAATCAGTTTTCCTTTGAAAGTAATTACACAGGTTTATTGCCTGATATAGTTGCATCTTTTTTATATGTCTATATTACCCTGTCCTGGTTTGAAGGACAGGTGTCTGCTAAGGAAGGCAGGGGACCTCCCTTGGAATGAAAAAAAAAATTGTAACCCTTTCCCTTCGAATTATCGTAATTCTGAAATTAAGGGGGCTCACAGGCAAAGATATGGGGAACGGAATAACAGTTCTTTACTAGTATTTATAATAAAGCAAAGAAACAACAGCTACAAAGGCACTAACAACAAACAGAAGCAGGAACCCAGTGAGAACCTGTTAGCTCGCAGGCACTTCTGATGCAGTGACAGTCACAGCTGGTGGNAAGGGAAGGGAAGGGAAGGGACCACCATAGAAATGAGTTAATATTGTCAGATCAACACCCAAACAACCTTATAGATTGACCCCTAAGTGCTTTATCATTCTGTCATCCTTCCTCACGTCAGGATACTGTATACTTTTCTGTAAATGACTTTTCTGTCATTTTCTAGCACTTAGCTTTCAACACAGGTATTCTATTACATGCATCTCTAACATTTCTTTCAAGGCCAGGATACCCTTTTTTATTTAGCCCAACCTCTAGTATCTTCATGTCAGTTGCACTTTTGATGATTGGGCCAGGATAAAAAGTGTTATCCTCAACACAGCATACTGCATCTACAGTTAAGAAAGGCCAGAGTATTAAATTTCTGAACAAGTTCAATATACTGGTAACAGACCTGCTAAAATTTCCAAGTGTTGCATCTTCCAAGTGTAAAGTGCTTAGTTTCTCTGTTAGGAAACAAGGATGTTTTAAAATGCTAGGCCATATGTTATGTCCCAAAAGACTAACAGGCTCATACTTCTATGGAAGTTTTTATGACAAAAATCATCATTACAAACTTAAAAGTTTTCTGTGTCATGGATTTTTGTACTTTACATCTCCAGTGGTAGTAACCAGGGTTGGATTTCACAAGGTGTTAGGTCCTGATGTCATTTGGAGACATTTTACTGCTCATAGTCCTTTTCAGTCTTAAGTGGTTTGTGAAATGTTCTATTCCCCATAAAGTGTAATGTCTTTCTTTACTGATATTCTTATTTGACCCTGAGTGTAAGGGAGGATGTATCATCTTCCTTGCTGTGCCTATTCATTTCTGCACTTTTACATTTTAAGTATCTCCAGGAGTTAAACCTTTCTGTGTTTGCCCCTATGTCTGTATTCAAGGCCAAATTCAGACGTGGTGTGTGTTACTCAGAGCAATTCAAAAGGTCCCTTTAGATTCTGCCAGATCTATTTATATCACCTCTATCAAGGTATAACATAATCTGCAATTTACATACCAAGGAATTGCAGGAGCATTTCAATTTAAATAACAGAGACTCTTCTTTCATTTACACCTACTCATGATCCCTTATTATGAAAGCTGTAGTGAGTTGAATTGACATCTGATGAACAAAGGGCAATTGTTTTCAATGGAAAAGAACAATAGTGCTCCAGTAGTTTTTTGAAGCATCTTTTCACTCTTATCATTGTGATTTTCATCTTCCTGGGTTTGGTGAACACTTCCAGTGTTTCATCCAGTGAATTGATATTGATCCCTGCCAGTCAGTATTTTGCAGCTGTGTGAAGGAAGAGAAAAATATACTTTTTTTTTTTTTTTAAATTCTTGTTGTGTTGCCTGAATATATTTCTGTTCAGTTGTTTTGTGGATTTTGAATGGGTTTTCAACTGTCTCTAGTTTAGTTGGTTCCAGATTTTTCTCCTGCTAGTTTGCTTTGCTTGGTGTAATGCTATGGTGAATGCAGAAATATCCCTGGTCAGGGTGACTCTGGGAGTCTGGGAATTAAGGTGTGTGAACATCCAACAAGCTTAGCCAGCTTGTTTGAACCATGACCTGGATTTTACTTTGTATTTTAGAGGTATGATAAAACCTAGCAACATTTCTCTTAAGTCTTTGTGTGCTAAACATCTTTCGTATTTCTTTTCTGATAAGACATAATTGCAGTGTGAAAGAGTAGTTAGAAGAGCCTTGTGTGGGGCTGCATTACCCATGTTTTTTGCCAGCCAGTCTAAGAGAATATCCCTTCTGAGAGGCAAAGTATGAGGCAGTAGGTTTACAGGCTGAGGAAGATAGAGGGGATGGAGAAAGGAAGGGCAAGCTCAGAATATCTTATTTCCCCTAGTCAACAGCTGGAAATCAGTACTAATAGTACATTCTGTCTGTTCCTCACCTCCCAGACTATCTATATATGTGTGTTTGAACAGTTGTTTGAAGGGCAAGACCATCTGGCATTAGATCCTGTCAATTAAAGAGGAAAGGCTTTCCACTGATTTCCCTCAGCTTTGTGGGCTTTTGTTCTTCTTGCTGTATGTTATACCACATCTCATCTGAAGATGAGGTGTGTTAGAAAAATATTAGCGATCACAAATGTTGTCCTACTCAAACTGTATGTTAACTGGAGCTGTTCTTCTGATATTTGACTTAGCAATTTTCAGCTCAATTCTGCTGACTCTGTTCTCTGACCTGAGGACAGATCTGTATTATGGCTGCTGAGAGTATTAAGGCTTCTTAGTAATGCAGGTAGGCTCTGGCTAACCAAAATATTTTCTTCACATTTGTGGACTTGAGAGTGTCTATAAAAGAAAGAATTAGCATTTTTTCTAGACTCCTTTATGCTGTTTCAAACTGTCAATTTGTCCCCAAAAAGAGTCTCATTTACTTTATCCTTTTAAAACAAGTATCTTGCATTTTTTTTTTCTGAAAGAACACTATCTTTGTATCATTTTGAGGTTTCATGTCAGAAACTTGTATCCTGGATTTGAGTGACAAACTTTGGCTTCTCTGCTACCTCTCTGAGATTATAGATAGCTGTTAGCACTCTACATGCCCTCTATTATGCAAAACTGAAAATTAAATATTCCTGTGAAATACTCTATGAAAAGCCCTAATCATAACTAAGAACCTCTGGAAAAGCTACATATTCTTTTCAAACTTTACACTGGATGCTGAATCAAAGGCAATATCTCAAACATCTATATTTCAGATGTTAAAAACTGTTATGTTTTTGCAAGTTCAGACAAGCTTGTGATACTAATGAGTTTTTTCCTCCACATCTCCTTGTCTTACTAGGTTTATTGAATAGACTTGCACTGCAGTAGCTATCGTGCTGCTGTAAACTGTATATCTTCTCAGTTTATTAAATATATGATTTCATATGCCACAAGACAGGAAGAAAGAAGGTGAGTGCCTGATTAGTTCTTTGGTCATGTAGAAATAGATTTCTTGTTCAGAAATAGGGTTTGAATGTGACTCAAAACACATACTGTCTCTTTAAGTCACTTTGAGCCCGGATTTGCATCCTGCCGAGTGTCTTTTGCAGTATGCCAAACAAACTCACTGCCTGTTAGTTTTGAAGGGAGCTAAAAGCACTTATTACCATGCAGGATCAGGTCCTTTATGTTTAGAAATAATAATAATAAAATGTGTCTTACCTTTGGGGAATGCCTTAAAAAATGAAAGGGGTAAACTCACCATGAAGCTACTTTTATGCTCCTAATGACTGTGTAAAAAAATTCCACAGGTATAAAAGGAAAATAAAGTATATACAGCAGTGCTCCTCCACATTTCAAAGGCAACATCAAATCATCCATAAAATTCTGTGAAAACAATATCCACCTAATCCACAAATGAAAGACCTGAGATTATCTGTTAAAAAAAATGATGAATAGACCTGTGCTTATTTGGATGATAAGAACTAAAGATTTTCTCCAATAATTAACAGTTGGGGGTTTACTGTACTCTTGGAACTAAACCTTTTAAATAACTTCCCAGTTTCCAGACTACTGAATCTTTGAAAAGTTAATTTTTTGTTATCTCCAAATACAGGAAGCTTAGCACAACAATGGCAGTTCAAAGTCTCCCAGGTAAAGAGCCTTCAAAGAGTAATTCGCAATACAAATTCATAAAAGTCAACAGTTTAGACTACCCAATTGCTTTTAAGATTTTCATCAAATGCATCTCAGCAGTTGAAACTTGCCACTGATGCCTCCCAACTGAGTTAAAGTCAGAAAACACTGACAACATTACCTTTCTTTTTCTGTGGATTTTAGGCAGTGAGAGATAGCAGCTGAACTTTGCCTCAATTTACTTCGTATCTTATCTTTACAGATCTGACTGAAAATAAGTGCACATTACATTTCATACTATTATTGAAGTTTTAAAATACTAATTAATAGCAAGTGAATTGCTGAAATCAGAGTATACAAATGTCTGCTCCATGTAATTAAAATTCTTTTAAATATAGACAGATGCTCCCAAAGTTCTTTCTGATGTAATAGAGATATCTGTTCTAAGATCAAGTTTATTTTAGAAGACATTTAACACTTTGGGGAACATTCTGGACTTTTGGAAAAAGATGAAAAATCTCCTCATCAGTGTGACAATTATATGATTTTTCCATAAAGTGTAGTAGAAATTTTCCTTTAAATAATACAGAATTTCAACCCAGTTTTACGGCTACAGTGTGCCTTATTCTGGCAGAATCAGAAATTAACTGTATTACTAGAGAAGTGAAATTTACTACTCTGTCCAGGCTTCCTTCTCTATCTGTTGAACAAGACTTTCAAAACAGAGGTTAGTGAGGCAACTCTAAGAGAATTTTTTTTTCTTAATTTGAAAATTTTAAAATGTTATTATTTAATACTGATGTGTATTTTTCATCCTCATGGCAGTGATGTGGTTGGTGTGTTAAGAATTTTCTGCTGTTTTAAAAACTGTACCCAAATACATTTATATGTATGGCTGTATCTGTTTGAATGCATGTATACACATGACTGGAGAAACTTGTAGCTTTGTCTGAAATAAAAGGTTCTGCATTAATTTAAGTCCTTCTTTATTATTGTATCATCATTTTCTGGTACTATTCTTTCAAACATATCCAAATATCTCAATAATTTGTACAACAGTATAATCTGTTGCTGTGATATGCTTAGACTTGCTAAGTAACTTGTATATCTGTGCCTTAGAATATCAATATAATAATATGTATTAACTGTAATAGCAGCAGGGTGGTCATGTAATGAAAATAGGAGAGCCTTATTTTCTTTTCTGTTTACAAAAGAGTAAAAATATGAGTCTTTATCCAAACCTTTGAATCCCTTGATTATAGAAGACTACAGTATGGGAAGAGTTTTTCTCATGAGCTTGTTTCCTCTCTCTCTTCCCATTAGAAAAAGGAGCCACCCCAAAACTTTAAACTACTGCTTTAAAAAAAAATCATTACTCCTTCTGGACAAGTCAGATGTATAATGATGTCATCAACAATCAGTCAAGAGGTTCAGCTTGGGTTCAGGTCCTCTTCTGTTTAGTCTTTTGGAGAGAAAAGATTTTCTGTGTGACTCCATAATGCACAGCAAAAGTGATGCAACAATTCAAAAGGGATCATTTACATAGAGTTTTCTTCTACTTGTAGAAATGGTACTGAAAGTTTCTTTTCCAATGTGACTCTTCCCAACACTTTTCTAAATGATTACTGTTCCAGGAGTGCCTTGGGGAATTGACTGGAAAAAGCTGATTTCCCCATTGGGTAAAATATAGAGTATAATTAATATTTTGTTGTTATTGTTGATTTCTTTGGTTGGTTGTGGGATTTTTTGTGGGTGGGGTAGCGTGTTGATAGAAAGAGTTCTCATTCTTATGCTTTGCTGGCCACCCTGGCATCCACTTTCCTGCTGAACTGAACCTTTCTCTTGCTGGCTCATTGCAATTTCTTTGTCAAGTGAAATCTGTAGCTGCTGCTTCATCTCTAATAATATCCCATCCTGATGACTTTCATTGCTCAACCATTTCATCATAGACTTATTGCTAGAAAAAAATGTAGCTCCTTGCAGTTATATAATGCAACCAGTCTGCCAGTATAAATATTAGAACCTGAATAATTTACCAACCAAAAGTTCAACCCTGCAAACACACTGAAATGAGTCTTTGCTGCTTATAGAGTTGGACCTGTAAAACTCGCTAGAGTATTTTGCATTAGTATGGACAAAGTAAGGTCCAGAGCTGGTCAAGTAGTCATTAAAAGATAGAAATAATAATGAAATCACTTGAGGTTTGAGTGATAGAAAGAAAGATTTAGAAAATAAATAAATAAACATAAGATTTCAGTTAGGGTTTCAGCAGTCAGGAGTGAAAGAACAATGTGCTAGGATATACAAGGGATTTGCTCTCAGGGATTCATGCTGAACTTACATAACACTATAGTAATGAAAAGCTGTATATCAGAACATGAACTGTCTTCCTGTCAGTCGGAATATTTCCTTTAGCTATCACTGCAAATAAAAGAGGAATTTGGTCTTCATATATGTTGTATTAAAATTCTTATCAGAAGATATCTATGCGAAGTAAAAGTCAATATTGTTTTAGGATTTTTCATCTGTTTTTTTTTTCTTTTGGGCTGTATTTTTCTCCTCTCCCAGCCCCATCCCTTTACTCACAGTATACACCCTGCATGTCACAGAGTCACAGAGTGGGTCAGGTTGGAAGGGACCACAGGGGGTCATCGAGTTCCACCTCCCTGCTCAAGCAGGATCATCCTAGAGCACATGGCACAGTATTGTGTCCAGATGGTTCTTGAATATCACCAGTGAGGGACACACCACAAGCTCTCTGGGCAATCTGTTCCAGTCACAATCTGTCCTGGTCACTTACATGATGAAGAAGTTCTTCCTCCTGTTCAGGTGGATCTTCCTGTGCATCCATATCTGCCCATTGACTCTTGTTCTAGTGGTTGGCACCACTGAGCAGAGCCTGGCTCATCTTCTTGGCAACCTCTCTTCAGATACTGACTGGCATTGATGAAGTCTCATCTCAGTCATTTCTTCTCAAGGCTGAAGAGGCACAGCCATTAGAGAGATGCTCCAAACCCCTAATCACCTTTGTTGCCCTCAGCAAGATGTGCTTTAGGAGCTCCATGTCTCTCTTGTACTGAAGAGCCCAGAACTGGATGCAGCATTCCAGATGTGGCATCACTAGGGCTGAGAAAGGGATGGGATCACCTCCCACAACTTAGTTCGACTTGACCTGTGGCTTTATCAGTCTGGTAAAGAACCAAAGTTTTTAAAACTCTAAAACAATATCAGAATTTTTTTAGAATAACCTTATTATTTTAGCACTTGATGGGATTTTCTTGAAAAACAGAACTTTTTCCTCCGAATCATTGGGTATGCAGATACTTCATAGATATGCCACTTTCTGAAGCTGATGTCCAAAACTGACTCAGGAATAAATGTACCACTGGAAAGTGTCAGAAAAACAAACCAATTGTACTGTAAGTGGGGAAGGCAGCAAGGCATAATGAGATGCACTGAATTAGATAGAAACTGAGAAAAGTTTGGATTAAGCACATGAGAGAGAAAGAAAAACCCAAACCCAAAACCCTTCTTTATGCAATTTCACTGCAGCCCTCCTTGCTTGTGCTATCAATGGTAAAAACCTTCTCTTTCCTAAGGTTATTACTTAGGATGAATCGATCTCTATTATTCTACACAATTACCTCTGAACATACCTGGTCTTTTTGACTCTCTTTCTGAGATTCATGTCTCTGAGACAATTGCTCCATTTATCCTGAGTACTTCTTCCCTCCCCATTTTCTCAAAGCCTTGTCCCATGATAGCTCTGCCTTCACTCCAGCTATATGCCTCTCTCATTTCTCTGGGAAAATACCCAAGAAAGGGAGAAAAGAAGGCGATTATATCCTTTTTAGGCACAACTACAAAATAAGCTCCACCTACATAAAAAAGATACTATCTGGTATTTCAAATATGATGGCATATAAGTTCTCTGTGCTGCTTCAAAACAGAAAATAAAAGGTCTAACATTCAGAATTCAGAATGCTGTTTTGCTATCCCATAGACTTGAAACAATGTGTGGAGTCAGGCATTAATTATAAATTGAGCTATCATTACAATAAATGATGTTTACAGGGCTTAGATTTCCAGTCTTGCATTAGAAAACTTGTGTTTAACACACACTCTTTTATATTTTTAAATATAAGTGTGTATCCCATCTATGTATATGCTATTTTTCTTGAAAATCTATGTTTTCCAGCTACCACAACTTTGTTGCTATTCTAGACAGTGCCAATAAACAATGCATTTGGAGATACTCAGTATTCTTGTCCTTGAGAGTCAAACATTTTGCATGTTCTACTCAAATGCATCCTTCTAAGCCTGACAAGGTCATGCACATTGTACAGAGACCCAAAACAAAGAATGCAAGATTAACAGTAGACAGTTTTAAATGATAGGAGAGTAATTTATTTACCCTGAATACCATTGTCACTTGCAATTAATTTTAACTCTGAGCTCAGAAGAGTATGTACCAGATACTTTGAAAAGGAAAAGCTGAGTCCAGCAGCAAGTAGGAGCTGCTATTTCTACTTTTATATTCTATTCTAAATTATATTATGTTTTATTGGATTCTGAGTTTTCTAAATACTATATGTCACAGAAGCTAGGTAGATTAGAATGCTAGAGGGATCCCTCTAGTAGATGTACTTTAACGTTACTGTTCCTTATTACTTTGCTTTCACCATCATAAAAACTTTGTGTTTGTACTTGTTAAAAACTGTAGAAAACTTGCTTTGTGTTGTTCTTCAGCATTCAATTATTTAATACCTTCTTTCTCCAAGTTCTTTGAATGGAAGTGATTTTCCTTACTATATACTACTAAAGTAAGGACTACACTTTTTTCCTAAATTCCTCCTTTTAAACATCTCTGCCTTCCTCAACAGTTGTTCTCATTGAAGAGTCTTCTCAATTGTCAATTTCTTGAACGCCAAAAACTAATAAACCAGCCATTTTTATGTTTTCAGGTGAACTGAAATCCTTAGGTTCTTCTGGCTCTTCTAAATTCACTTACATCCTTCAGAATATTCTCCATCTATTGCATTAAGGGCAGATGGACACATTTTTATCTTTTGCCCCCTGGTAAGCAAAGGTTAGAGTTCAACTTGTCCCAAATCAGCTTATCCTTCTACAGGGTACTCAAAGCCCACTTACAAACACTCTAACGCAGTTTTACATTTTTGCCTCCCACCAGCATTCAAACCTGGGTAAATGTCTTTCTCTGTCAAAGCAGCAGTGGGAGGTGAAAATGAAAGTCCTTTTTTTCTTTCCCTGAGAAATTGGACTGTAAAAAGCTGTCAGTTTAAAAATGACATAGTGGCACAGCATTTCTATAAGGTGGCTCCTTTCATTTTTGACTCCTGCTGTCTCTCTGACAGTTGAAGTTGCAGCAGGAGGTAAAAACTAAAATGAGCACTGCTGGCATTTGCCCTCGAGCACAAAATTAATAATGGAGGAAACAGGGCGACATCCAAAACCGCCTCGTAGCAGATGTCAGCCAATGAGGTTTCAACACTTCCGTAATACGGTGACTAGAATGATGCCCATAATTCCAAATATGATCTTATTCTCTATTACTTTCCTACTGCTGGATCTGTTTTCTCCATTTTAGATATGATTCTCTGCTTTGAGGGTTATAGAATAATTTAAATTCTATTAAGGTGTATATTATGGCTTTATAAGTTTTCCCCCTCTGCAGTGTAACTCTGGTCAAAATTTTAAGGGTGTTGTCTTTTCTTGAGCTTTATACTTCTCAACCTCTCTACATAAATGATTCACTTCTAAATCACTGTTTAAAGTATCCTACTGTGTCCTATCCTTAAATCTGAACAAAACTCACAATGTATTAAACGGATAGCTTTTAGTGTAAACAGCCACAGGATAAAAAAGCTGCGATAGTTTTTGTTCTTGTAAACTCAAGAGCTGAAAATTTTCTGCCAAAATGAAGAAAAAAATGAGTCACTATTAGGTGGCTGAGAGATGGAGGGCCCAAAACTCTTCAAGCAGGGCAGAGGTCTTTTTTCTTTCTTGAAAGGCTCAGTGGTATGTCAAAGTCTTACCAAAATTAACATGGGTAGGCACAAAAAGTCTGTTAGAAA
Organism: Chaetops frenatus; assembly: GCA_013400775.1. Lineage (NCBI taxonomy): Eukaryota > Metazoa > Chordata > Aves > Passeriformes > Picathartidae > Chaetops > Chaetops frenatus. The sequence goes on along the minus strand of VZTR01033854.1, from coordinate 30,423 downwards.
TGGAGTACAAGTGGTTCTTTCTTTCTGACGTATTTCAACCATTTTCTGATTTTAGCACCATTTTGGTGGTATTTAGTATCTTGCTTTTGAGTGTTCAGGACAGGTGATATTTCAGGGTTCACATACTGGTATATTGCAGTCTTACACCACACCATCGCATTGAAATCTTCTGCCAAGCTTAACTTTGAGGGTAACCAGTGTAAGCAGTGTGCCAAACTTACCTTAACATAAATTTTTACACTCTTCTGTATTATATGCATTTGCTGCTACCTTCTCACTTGCACCTTTGCTACTGCTTTTATTGGCATACGCTTTTGTTTTGCAGAGATGAAGGAGGAAAACTCTCAGCAAACCAGTGATGTGGATAATTATCAAGTGCTGACAAATACACTAAATAAGCACATTGTAAAAGAAAGCATTTCATTTTTTCATGTGTTATTGCTTTCAGGTTTTATATCAGTCGTCTAGCCCACAGCTTAAGATATTTTTTTATCTTTTATAGGAGAATAAGAGTGACCCAAATGCTTCAGCTGAACCCATTGATCTCATTGATTTCAACATGTGTTAATGATAAAGAGAAGTTGGACTGGATAAACACTTGTCGTTTGTTACAATTACATGTAGTAGCACCTTTTTCAATTCCTAAAAAATATTTTATTGTATGTTTTAACCCCTTGTGCAATTTAACTTTCATTCTTGTCTACTGATTTTTTCCTTGAGTCTTGTCTGCAGACTTTATTCTATAATCCTTCTTTGGCAAACTTGATTCTATAATCCTTCTTNCCTTCTTCAATTCCTAAAAAATATTTTATTGTATGTTTTAACCCATTGTGCAACTTAACTTTCATTCTTGTCTCCTGATTTTTTCCTTGAGTCTTGTCTGCAGACTTTATTCTATAATCCTTCTTTAGGTTTTTTTTTTTTTTTTGATTCTCAGTTCTCTTTGTGCTTGCTTGCTCACCAGTTTAGTTTTCTCTAAAAGTTCATTCATTGCGGGAAGAACCACACAGCGTTAGGGCATACATTTATTTTGCATTCTCAGTTCTCCCCACCCTGGTTCTCTATGCCATCCACTTGTCCTTGTGTTTTCCATGTACCTTCAAGATTTATTTTGATTAGTTATAGTCTATGTCCACCTATATATGTCCACAACCCTACTTTCAAATATAAATTGTTATGATTACTATTGTTTAGCTCTTCCTCCACCTTTGCTCTACATCCTTAAGCATGTCTCTGCTTTTCAAAATACAAGGATGCATTTCTCCCTTCCTAATTTCTTCCTTCCTGGCTTGTGTGTGTTGTATTACTATTTTTATAATTTATCCCAATTAGTTTTCCATGATTTTTCCTTCTGTTTAATGTTGTTCACTTCAGGAATTAGGTAGCTATTTGAAATCTTAATTGCCTGTAGGGATTTTCCTTTTAACAACTCAGGCTTTTAAAATGTTGTACATGTTTTAAAAACATGTATTTTGTATTGCCCTATCTTATTACTTGTCTATTGTCTTCCTTTTTCAAAACTGAATTTTGCACCACGATTTTGCATACAGATATCATCTTTTTCTCTCTTGTGACATTGTTCACTTGAATTACTCATTTCAGATATCAATTTCCATCCATCAGTGGGAAAGAAGTAGGACTACCATTTTAAATCAAATTATTATAGTTTTGTTCATATAGTTTCCTTCATCTTGATGTTGAACTTGGGTAAAAAAACCCCTGATTTGATTCTCTATCATTATGTACAATTGCTCCTTGCTTTATTTGCTTTTGTCTATACTGGTAATTAACTTCACAATTCTTCTGTCTTTTGTCAAATTTTGAATTAATCTGCTACCTAAATATTCCCTTTTCATATATATACCCGTAGTTCCAATTTTTGAAATGTTCTTTTGCACATATCTTAAAACATTCATCCTCTGGACTTATTCCAATGTATCAGTTTGATTCTGTAGAAGTGGGAGGTGTTTCCAAAGTTTCTGCTGTCAGCTTTCATAGAGTTTGTAGAAATATTTTATCAGTATGTAAAGGAAATAAGTTCCCTGAATTCAGTGTAAAAGAAACAGGCTAGTTAGAAACCATTTATCACTTTTCTTTTTTCTTCACCTTACTTCTTTTTGCTTATTAGTACACCATTCGTGTGTACAGGGCTTTATTGTCTTCTTTACTATTTTAAATCATTTTAGTATTATTTTATATCGCATGATAGTCATGTGGAATGCAGTGAAGGGGATTATCCTATGTAAGCTCCGATGGATGTGTTATCAGACAGCTTTTTAGACTATATATTGTCAGGGGTCTGCTGATAACAAATCTACTTTTTTCCCTTGTTCTGAAGGGTTGGCTTCTAGCACAAATTTTTTTTCTTTTTTACTGTATGAGATAGGGAAGGAAAATAATTCAGTGCAAAGGGAGCTGAGAGTTAGTCTCCTCTTTGTGGTTCAAAGCCTGTGGTTTTCTGAACACCATCTGCACCTTTTCCCAACTGTTATGTTGCTGGTAGACACAACAGTTCCTTGTGGATAAGAGGACTGAAGGGATGGTGTTCCTCTCTTCTTGCTGTGGTGTTCTAAAGGGCAGAGAATGCTGCTGTCCATCGGGAACCTGCCCATCTCCTCAAACTGCAGAGCTCCTCGACCTGTATAATCCTGTTTGGAGGGCTGGGATGCTGATGCCTTGTTCTCAACAGCAAATAGAGAGGACCTCAGAGAAAGATGAGACAAAATCCCCCCAGCAATAGGGAGAGATGTTTAGTTCATAGGTCTGGTAAGTGCAGAACATCTGTGGAAGAAACTGACTCTCTTCCTCTTGGAAATATCTGTTTCCCTGACAACTCTGTAGAGGTACAGACACAATGAAACCAGCTGGTTGATTATTTCTCTGGAAAAGCAGCTCAAATTCAGTGAGTTATGCTTCAGAGTCTGACAATCCAATACCCAGTTTACAGGATAGGAAACAGAACTGGTGCTCATCAACAGCGAAATATACTGATTTAATGTAATTGGATTTTAATGCTCGCCCCGCATTACTTTTCCCCATTGTACCTTCTTTGCTTGCCAGTAACTCATGTACACACTTTAAAAATCCCTAATGTACAGTTATGTCAGATCCCTCAACGGGCCTGAAACACAAACAGCAGGGCACCAACTCCATTTATAGCATATGATCAATTAGCTGAGGTTTTCCCCCAGTGATTAATAACACTGGAGTCTGAAATGCCTGTCCAATAAGACTTGAAAAAAATGTCTCCCTGAATATCTGGAAAATTGAAGTACCTAGAGTAATTTCTGAAAGTATTTCTGAAAAATCCTGCCCAATTCTCATGTTAGGAATACAAAGTACACTCTGAATCCCCATTCTGCTTTTAATGAGGAACTGTAACATAGAATAAACATCTGTTAGCTGAGAAGATGACTGATAGCAGCAGTTTCTCTGAAACAATTCTATTTACGATAAAGGTTAAATTGCTTGTAAATTCTAATTTTTTAAATAAATATACCTATGAATATATTTGAAGTTATTGTATTCTAAAAAAAATTAGCATATAAGAAGACTTCTGTAGGGGAGAATAATGGATTATGGTACATCATAAAAACTGGTGCCCTGGCAGTTCTCCCTTACATGAATTGGCTGCCATGCTTCTTGAACTGTCCTGTTGAACTAATTAGCCTCGGTATGTTAAAATTTAAGTGCTACTCATAATTCTGAATATACCCAAATGTTGATATTCAATGTTTCTATGGCCAGACTCTTTCAAAGTTCCCATCACAAAAACCCAAATACATTATTAGTGTTCCATTACCAATCCCCTGGTTTCAGATCATTATTATTCCTGGTTGATAACATGTTTTTCAGGTGTATACTGATATTAACAATAGTTGAGCATAATTACTATGCGATAACCTTTCATAGGTATGTCTGCTTTAATGGGGTACTGTATACAACTAATTGCATTTTCAACTACAAACTTTCTTACATATGTCGTACCACACTGCAAAAAATTTCTTTAGTAGAAAATTATGGGAGGATAACTTCTAAAATAATTGTGGGGTTTTTAACATAGTAGGTTGTTTTTTACTTAGGAAAGGATGAAAGGGAAAGATTAAGAGTTTTATAAAAGGACAAAGATATTTCTGAACTTTAAAAAAGTTGTACTATATTTGCACTTACTGAATCAGTCACTTTGCAGATTCAGGGCACCAATGTATTCACACTGAAAGAAGTGCACCTTAAGAAGTGGCTGTTACACTTCACCTTAAGAGAGATGCACTCATTGGTAATTATAATACATGTATTCAGAAGGCAACTCTTGTCCTTCCTAGTGCTGCTAAAAGAATATTTCCAAATAAACCTCACATTGAACTGAACAGCCGTAGTAATCCCATTCTTGAGGACTTTGTAAGAACTCTTCTTTTCTCCTCTCTTGAGTGGCACCTCTTTTCACCTTTGTTGCAAATGGAAGACAAAGTCTCATTTCTCTGTGGGTTATATAATTTCATCTCCTGGACTTTCTCTTCTTTCTTTCCAGTCTTTTACTTGGAAGTTTGGAAGTTTTTGGGGTTTTTTTGGGGGTGGTTTTTTTTGTTTCTTGGTTTGATTTTTTGTTGTGTGGGTTTTTTTGCTTTTTTGTTTTGGGGTTTTTTGTGGTTTTTGGTTTTGTTTTTTTTTTTTGTTTTTGTTTTGTTTGTTTGTCTGTTTGTTTGTTTTTTACCTTCAGACTCTACAATGCTAAAGTCCTTGCGGATAATTTAAGCACTCTGCCACTAGTTTCAATTTTAACACCTTGTCACAAAACCCCACAGATTTCTTAGGCAAGATGGGGCTCACAAGAACACACCTGTTGAAGTCACAGGTGTTGGCTGTGACAAAGCTCTGTCAGGCCCTTTCATCTTGGTGCCCGAAGGCAGCATAGCCTGGTGCTCTGGCTTTCGCTGTGCTTGACAGACTGCTCACCTCCAACTGCAAGACTGAAATATGCTTCAGGAGAGGGATGGCCACAGGAAGGAAAGCCACCACTGAAGGAGCTATATTTGGCAGATTCTCTAATATGTGTCAAAACAGTATAATTTCAGCTGCTGATTATTGTTACTGAGAAGAGAGGAGAGAAAGGACAAAGTAGAAAAGCAAAAGTGTGCTACAAGAAGAGCATGATGAGGTGCTCTGCAGTGAGGGCTGATTGTGTCTCCATCCCCTTTTCTCCTGAAATTGTTGAA
>VZTR01033854.1:4983-15940 GCA_013400775.1 Chaetops frenatus | reverse complement strand
TTTTCTGGGATTGTTTTAATCTAACAGAATATTGGTTCCAATTTATGATTTCTGATTCTCAAAAGAGGGGGTATGACTTTACTGCTATCTTTATATGTCTGAAGCAGACAGCATCAGCAGATAACAAACTTGGACAAACATATATTTGGAAAACAGAATTTTGAGCAATTTTGTCTTCCTCAAATACATTGCAACTAGAAGAAAAACATTTTTTTTTTTTTTACCTCTGAGCATTAAATAAATTGTCTCTTTGATCTCAGTGCTTTGTAGAGATATTTTGATAATTTGAAGTTTGGTGTAAATATGCACTTTTGTGTTCTGCCCTATACTTATTCTTGCAAAGCCTTTCATAATATTTAATCAGTATTTCATGTATAAGATGGACTTCTACCATAGATGCTACCATGACTACTATTAATATTGACAAGATTTTTCACAGCAGTATTAATTGTACAGAACTATTATTGGAAATAATAGTTCTGTACAAGTTTTTTATTGTATTTAGGTAAAAATAAAAATAAATTCATGTCTGAAAGAGCTATAACTACATATTTAATGCAATTCATTTNGCTCTATTGCCTTGCAGCTGCCGGACACAAAAGGCAGATGAAGTTCTACAGGTCAGGTTAGTATCAATTGTCACTTTACATGATATTTTGTTACTTCACTAGGTTAAAGGCATCAGAAAGTCTGCTTTCCTCCTTCTCTCAGAGTCTTAATTCTTTGTTTTTCTTCATGAAGGTTTTTATTTTAAGCCCTGAAGTNGAAAAAAAAATTAATGTTTAGTAGGATTCACTAACAATCCCAAATGTGAGACTGCAACTAAATTATATCTTTCAGTAAGATAGTTTCGATCCATATAAAAGGAAAGAAGAATTTAATCTTTTACCTCAAAGTGCCATTCTTTCAAATTCACCATTTAGTATTCATGTATCTAGCTTCAGTGTCATCCATTTAAAAAAGGTTTTCCTAGCATATCTTCTGATAGGCAAACCTTTAAATTTTCAAGAGATCACTAGGGGAAGTATTATAGCAGTGATATACTATACATTTTCCTACTTTATTTTCTTACTTTCTAGGGTGTGAATTCCTCCAGGATTTTCCTTTATCTTACTGTTCAGAAAATAATGTACCTATGAAGAGTATGTGTGTTTCTATGCAAGGAGAAAGTATGACAACAGGAGAGCAGGAAGTGGGGATTGCAAATTTTCCAAGTTTAAGAATTAATAATTATTTCAATAGAGTTATGAACTTTCCTATGTTTTTATTGTCAGAGAGACAGGGAGACCTGGATGTAATGCATATGAAAGAAAAATCTGTGGGAGTTCTGTTGACATCAGTGTGTATAAGCTGTCAGTGTTCTCAGAGTTAAAAAAACCAAATCAATATAATCAATCAAAAAACGGTGGCTGGTGAATGGTGACAGTGATTAATGTGTGGATATTTTGATTAATAGAATCCCAGTCTATGTACACATGCTTTTACACAGATGCATGCACTTTTCAGGCATGAGAAATGTTTTCCCATCTTTGCTCTCAGCCTGAACCATTGTGCATATGTTATACAGGCATCTATTTTTATGCTCTCATCTATGGAGCTCATGAATGTTATGAATATGGGTAATAAAGTGAGGACTCCTTGTTTTAAGGTAACACTTGATGAGGTGTTTTAGCTGTTACTGATTGCATCCATCATGCAGATGAAGATGTCCATTAGAAATGCAGATAATCAGATCTTAGCTATCTAAACTGCTTGAATGTGTAGAAAATAGACAACATTTTTATAAAACTTTTTTTTTTAACAGCTGGGATTTATAATAAGTATGATGGCCAATGTATGATCAGATAATTTAATACTTTTAGTGAATAGTGAGATTCATTAAACTTAGTNAATATACAAACCAAGCAAGAGAGAGTGCAGTTGCTCACCACCTGCCAGCCAATGGCCAGACAGTTCTTGAGTAGTGGTATCCAGACAGCTTTCCTCTGAATTTTGTGTCACAGATGAAAAGAATAATAAGAGCTTCTACTGGTAAGTACACCAAAAAGGGAAATGTAAGGAGATGTACCTCTTCTGGTAAGTAATGCTGGTAAACTGGTAACAGTGGATGAGGAGAAGGCTGAGGTACTCAACAACTTTTTGCCTCAGTCTTTAATGGCAGCCTCTCTTCCCACACCTCTTGCGCGGATGGACNAATGCTGGTAAACTGGTAACAGTGGATGAGGAGAAGGCTGAGGTACTCAACAACTTTTTGCCTCAGTCTTTAATGGCAGCCTCTCTTCCCACACCTCTTGAGAGGATGGACAGCTGGATGGGGACTGGAGGAGCAAAGTGCTTTCCACTGTAAGTAAAGATCAGGTTTGTGACCACCTGAGGCTGAACATATCTGGGTCTGTGGAACCTGATTCATCCCAGAGTCCTGAGCAAATTGAACGATGTAGTTGCTAAGGCAATCTTCATGACATATGAAAAGTCATAGCAGTCAGGTGAAGTCCCAGGTGACTGGAAAAAGAAAAACTCTCTTTAGAAAGGGTAGAAAGGAGGACCCTGGGAATCAACAGCCTGTCAGCCTCACCTCTGTGCCTGGAAAAATCATTGAACAGATCCTTCTAGAAGCTCTGCCAAGGCACACGGAGAAAGGGAGGTGATTTGAAACAACCATCATGGCTTCACCAAGGGCAAGTCCTGCCTGATCAACCAAGTGGTCTTCTATGATGGAGTAACTCTACCAGTGGACAAGGGAAGGGCTACAGCTGTCATAGATCTGGATTTCTGTAAAGCCTTTGACATTCCCTCTAAATTGGAGAGATGGATCCCATGGTTGGACTGTTAGATGGAGAGGGGATTGGTTGGATTGTTGCACTACTAGAGGGTAGTGGTCAATGGTTCAAATGTTGATGGACATTAGTGACAAGTGTTGTCCCTCAGTGGTCTGTACTGGGACAAGTACTAGTCAATATCTTCATTAATGACATAGACAAAGGGATTGAGTGCACACTCAATAAATTTGCAGATGACACCAAGCTGAGTGATGCTGTTGACACACCTGAAGGATGGGATGCCTCCCAGGGGGTACCTGGACAAGCTCCAGAAGTTGGCCCATGGGAATCTCATGAGGTTTAACAAGACCAAGAGCAAGGTGCTGCACCTGGGTTGGGGCAATCCCTGCTATCTAAACAGGCTGAGGGATGAAGGGATTGAGGGAAGCCCTGCTGAGGAGGACTTGGGGGTGCTGTAGATGAGAGGCTGGACATGAGAGGGCAACTGTATCCTGCTTGAAAAGCAATACCAATTGTATTAGTAGAATTCAATTCAGAAGACCTGAATTTTTGGATTTTGTTAAGTTTTTTTGTCTTATAAACTTTAAAGTACTATCAGACATTTGGTAGTAAAAGATGATAAAACATGAGTCATCTGGATGACTGTTCCCAGTGCAAACTGTGCAAGGTAATCATCAGCCTAAAGAGACAGATGTGAGTTCAGACAATCACTCAGGTCTTTGCAGAAAAACCATTTATCAAGGAAATCCACAATGGATTCTGTAAACATTGGTGGTTTGTGTTTTGTTGTTGTTGTTGTGGTGGTGGTGGTGGTGGTTTTTTGGGTTTTTTTGTTTGTTTAGTTGGTTGGTTTGTTTTTTCCTATTTATCTCCTGCTGCATAAGGTGAAATTCATGTCATGCCATAATTTTGTTGTCACATGATAACTCCACTATCAATTTGGTGGTTCCTTCTAAGTTTCTTTCTTTGTAATTCTTTATTAAGAAATTAACATTTTTTTTCTCAGTAAGCAGGAATGAGGCTTATAGAGTCTGTGGCCTCCTCAGGAGGAATAGGACTTCTCTTGCAAGAAAGGACACGTGTTTCATGCTGGCTTGTGGGAGAGCCAGGCAAGTGCAATATCAGTGCAGTTAAATGCTGATAGTTTGTGGTAGTTCGTTAACAATATCAATTTGTTAGAGTAAAATTAATTTGGATTCTGTGCATTTCCTCTCTGTTCAGATAAGGCTCATCCTAATCTACAGTTACACCAGATCCTGCTGCATTCACAGCTCCCGTTCATACAAAGCCTGTTAACTTAATTCACACCAATTTGCAAAGAACAACAGGCAATCCTGTGTCTTTAGAATCACCAGAGCTGTGCTGAATTTTAAGGCAGAGGTTATTCATAGTCCTTGCTCCTATGTGAGAGGGAAAAACTCCCTGCTCTAGTCAAGGTGCCTTTAAAAATGTATTTTGCAAAAATCACATTTGCCTCTGTCAGGACTTATTGATGCTGGCATTAAAGAGTAAACACAAGTCAAAACCAACAGAAAGCAAGCTTCAGCTCTGTTCTGTACAATATTACGCTGAAGAATCAGAAGGTCGGGATAAAATTGAAGTCATTCACCAAGAGTGTGGTATGTTGCCATTTTCCATGGTGCTCAGTGCTGTAAAAACCAAGAATAAAAAACAAAAAGCAGAAGTTGCAGCATAAGTCCCATGAAGTAATTAATCTACTTCAGATATGAACAACAGTACTGTGAATTTCCACAAATAAATTCTGATCAAACAGGGAAATACAGCAGCAGAATCTCCTCATTGTGTTAGGAAAAAGAATGAAGGTTCAACTAAAAGCACTGATCTGAGACCATTTTTCTCATGATGAAGAAAATGAAGCTGTTTTATGTTGTGGTAAAACAATTTTTTTCCTGTTTCTAACCTTCCATAATTGAAGTAATTAGTATTGACTGCAGTCATAAAGCAAAAATACAAAACCTGTCTCCTTTATTTTAGAAAGACAGCGAAGTGCAGGATAACTTTATTCCAAAAATAACCTGAAGATGGCACAATAGGCACATGTTGCTCTCTGGTTTGCCTAAGGTCATACCATAAAACGAGAGAATTTTTTGTTGAAATATGACTCCTTTGGAAGAGCTCTTTAAAAAATAGAAGCAAAAGAGAAATTTAAACCTTTTAAAGCACAGCCTATCAATAAAATTATTTTACAAGTGGAACACGGGCTGTTAATTTCATGCTGCCTGAAAGATTAATACAAACAGGTGGGCAGACAGGGGCTCATCATGGCTGGGTGTTATTGGCAAAAATAAGTTTAATTTGTGTTGTTGAGTTGTTATTGATACATTTCTTTTGTAAATGTAAAACAACTGATAACCTCATTTGTTATCTCCAGCATGATGTATAATCTACACCTAAATGCCAACTTTTATGAGGCCCATTTTGACTTTGGGAGAGCCAAGATTACTCACATAATCTCTATTTTATTAAAAGATAAGAAATAGTATGGGATATTTTTATTAAAAAAATAAAATAGTGTCAAGTTGCATTAGTGAATGAATAAATCTGCATTATATATGAATTAACCATAAATACACTCTCCACAATGCACACAGGCACCCTGAAAATCTGGAGTTTATAAAACATAGAAGCAGTTTCACAAATGTGCTGTGGCTAAGGGCGATTCAGCTTGCTACATCCAAGTATATATACTGGGCTTGGATTTTCAAAATGTGTTAAAATAGGCCTTGTGCAGAATACTTGTATGGAATCAAAGCTGTCTCTATGGCAAGAAGGAAGAGTCCCTTTGTGAATTGCCACCTGAAAGACAGGGAAACAAGAGTGTGGGACTAAATAAGCTTTCTACAGTGGTAGAAGGTTATCAGTGGAGACCCACAGAAGCCTTTACTAACAGCTTGGCTATTTCACATGTCCAGTCACAATGAAGAAAGGAAAAGGGAGTTGATAAAATTTACTGTCAAGACTACAATATATAAGGCAGTAAAAAAGAAAGGCAGTGACAGTGAGCTGCAGAGGACTCCCCCTGTATTAAGTGACTGAACAGTACAAGAATAGTCAAATTCGTGTATGGGTAATTATATTTAATGTGATTTACATGGGAAAAACCAGGTGTTATTATATGTGCACAGTAATGTGGTTTACAGTAGCTGTTACTACTCAGAAAGGAGGTAGAGTCAGTACTCCAGTGGTGTATTAATATTTCAAATCACTGATTTTACCAAAATTTTCATTAGAAGTTGATAACAAGCAAGATTGGGGCTGTATACACAAAGGATAAAGGCACCTGAAGGAAGAGGGACTATGCTGAAAACAAGCTTGGCACACGTGAAACGTTTTCTCAGCTGCCATCTACTGTGGCCATTACTGAATTCCTAGGAGGTGCAGTCATGTAACTTCAGTAATACAAATATTGAATGTCTAGTTTAAATAGTTTTATTTTGTCTCATTTCATAGCCAGTGTAGACAGCCATGCTCTTCCAGAGGGGTATTCATTCCATCCTGAACAGATATCTAAGGTAGATAAATTGAAATGCTCATATCTCCATAAACTGTGTTGGCATACTGTAACTTATTGCCACAAGAAGCATCTAACCATTATTCAGCTACAGGTGAAGTGCTGTTGTTCTTCTTGTGGTGTAATAATTTAATTGACTGTTTTATAGCTGTGTGGTCTCAGAGTAACATTGCCCATACCTGAATGTGTGAGAGAATGAGGGAGGGGAGAGTATGGGAACTTTTTTGGTTGGGTTCCTCTCTGAAGCTAGTGTACTGCAGACCCTTGACAGCAATGAGCAGTGCCTAAGTGCCTTTCTGCTGCTTACTCCCAAACAGGGCATTCTCAGTGGAGTCTCTTTTAATCTCACCTCTAGGAGCTTTTTCTCTTCATGTAAATATTCATGGGAGCACTGACTGAAATGCAGGTTTCCCAGGAGAACATTGTACCCACAAGGGTGTCAAATCCTTCTCGCTCTGCAGGCTCATATATTCTTTTCTGTATTTTAAATGTAGTGAAATGACTTCAGAAAGGGAAGTTGAGGGATTTCTTTACAGGACATCTTGTCTCAGAAATAGGAAAATGTGGATCCTCATTCTCACCCATGTCAGTGATCTCCCTGCTCATTGCAGAAGGGTTGGACTAAAGGATCTTTTAAAACCTCTTTGAACACAAAGCATTCTATGATTCTATTTCAATATGTGTTTTTTATAGCCTATATGAATGCTGTAATCTTCAGTCATTGGATGGTAGTGCCTATATTGCACTTATATCGAAATTTTTGTGAGAAAAATTTCTTAGGACATTAGATCCAAGAATTGTTCCTGGCAGTGGAAACTAAATGGGAGAAAAGTTTTTATTCCACTGGATTTTTTTAGAACTTGTCCTCCTTCCCTAGCTGCTACACATTTCACGTGAGCTGGAAGGAGCAGCTCTCTTTCCAGTGTAAAAGTTCTGGTAAGCCTCTTTCTACATGGCTAGTTCTCTCTTTGCTTTATACTTTGCTGTACCTGGCTGAGGGCTGTGAACTCTCCCAGAGAGTAAACATTTGAAAAAAATTCACCTGATTCTGTGAGGGGAGGGAGCTGTAGGTATAGCGCCCCTCTGTGTTCCCTTGCAACAGTTCTGCAGGCCAGATGCATCCTTGATGTGGATTTTTTGGGCTTTGGGATGGTTTTCTCAATTTTTGGATACAAATATGGACATAAGTCACCATCCCTGAAGGTGGTTAAGAGACGTAGTTGTAGCACTGAGGGACATGGCTTAGTGGTGGATTTGGCAGTACTAGATTATTGTTTGGACTCAGCGGTCTTAGAGTTATTTCCAGCCTAAATGATTCTATGATTCTATACCAACAGCAAAGCTCAGACAAAGACAAAGGTTTTGGCTAAAGTACAGCTCCTGAACAAAGGAGGAAGAGCCAAGCTCTTCTTCATTTCCAGCAAAAATTTGATAGTTTTTTCTTTTTCTGTTCTATTATTTTGTCATCTCCACATTAATCTATCCCACTGCTAGGATTTCTTCTGTTCCTCTGAAGGTGACTGAGGCATAGCTGTCTGATTTTCATGGAAACTAACTACAGCTGCCCATATGGACAATTAGGGTGCTCCAGCTGTGTGTGAGGTGTGATTTCCAGCTGCGAGGTGGCAGTAAACAGCTGGGGGTGGTAATTTCTCAAACTGCTCCAACTACATTCACAACATATGCCTATGCCCTAAGGACTTTCAGTAAACTAACCATATTCGTTATCAGTATTTAAAACATTTCTTATTTCAAATGTACAAATTAAAAGCCAATACTGCAAATTTTGAGGTAACTTAATCTTGCTGTAAGCAAAAATGCCAAGTATTTAAGGACAACAGCTGTGGCTACTCTGCTTGAAAGAATTTCTATTACCATCTGGGAAAAGAGAAAACAAAATAATATGAAAATTTATACAGATCTATAGCGTGCTTCCTGAATCCACTTAAACTCTGCTGCTCAATTTTCCTAATCAATCAAGTCTGTTAATAGTGATGTTAAGATTTACAGTATAGACTGTGTGCAATGCAAGTCTGGCAGAAGTGAAGCTCCTCTGAAAATTTTCCCAAGAATTACTGTGTGCGCTTATAAAGTTTTCACCATCCAGAATTAATGGGTTTACTACACATATTCAGTTTTAAATCTCTATAGGCTAATTTTATGGCCTGTTCATTTATGGATATACTTCCTCTGGAAAAAAAGGTAATATACAAAATATAATTGTAATATAATGCATATAACAGCCTGCCTCTTACAGTAATTGTATGTGGGATGCTATGAAGCTGATATCCTGCTCCTAAGATATAAATAGCAATTCCTAGTCAGCTGTGGAAACTGATTGCAGTGCTGTTCTGCACACCTGTGGCTACACAAGATTCAGGGCTCCAGAGGATGAGAATGGCAGCATGCAAATATGTAAGGCATTTAGTGGTGGCACTTCTGCCATGATGAGATTGCTTATGGCATGTGGGGCAACTAGCAATGCTAAGTATCTGTGAAATAAGACCCCTGAATTACAGTCCTAAATATAGCTTTTGTGATTTGCTTCAGGCTCTTAAATTTTACTATTTTGACTTAGCTGCTTGCAGAACCATAGTTTAGAATTTCTGGTGCAGTGTTCAGCCAACTTATAAGAGCTCATGCAAAAAGAGTTGTTTCAGAAATTCTAATAGACCCCAAACTGTCATACACGTGCATTGTATAATAGACAGTGGTATTATTATCAAGAATTCTCAAGAGAAATCATGGTTATGTTGCCTGCTTTCACTGTCTAAAGTTTTTCATATAGTTAAGAAAAAGACTTACTCATGACTTCAGAAAACTCTGGTGCTTCTGAACTAAGCATCAGTTGTAACAATTTTACATGTTGCGTAAATGGTGATAAAATGCATGTATACTGTATCATTAAATGGATTTGACTGATAGCTTCAACAGAGTAATATTCAAAAGGATATAACAACCAATGCTTTCAAAATATCATTTTTGCTGGTTCTTTTATTGTTTCAAAATATTTTTGAAATGGAACAGTAATAACAATCATAATAATTTGTGCGTGTGTTTCCTTTCAATTCTAAATCTAAGAGTACATGCATTAATAAATTAAGCCTCACAGCAACTCTGTTATTTAAGAGTATTTTTATCCATGTTTGACAGATGGAGAAACAGAGCTATTGAAAATTATAAATGCATTTGCAAAAGTGTGATTAGGCTGTATCGAAGAGAATATGAATACAGAACTAGGGTACTTCAGAACAATGGAGAATTTTCAAGAATTAGAGGTATGTTCTTTTGAAAATATGATCCTACTCAGGATGTGCAGGTTGATGGCCTGAACCGGCATTATCAGTATGGCTCAGCACTGCTCTTTGAAATATATTGATTTGACTCTGTGCTAGTTAAAGGATCTCACTGCTGCTGCTCTTTCCCTGTTATAGATCAGCATTCTGAACCCCTTGTCAACAGCAGATCGATATTTCAATGCTTTGCTATAGACTATTCCCCATACTTGAATTCATGCAAGGTGGTGTTTTTCAAGGTTATGAATTGTCCACATGGTACCAAAAACACTGCAAACATGTACAGAGCAAGTGACAACTGCTCATCTGCAGCTAGTGATTTTAATACAGAGTGAGCTGTTCTTGACCCAACTTTTTGGGATACCAGCACTGGAAATGGAAGCAGCTCCTGTTTTGTGCCAGGCAACATATGCAGAGCAGCTGACTCTTTAGACAACACTCAGGTACAATTGAAAGCATCTTGTGTACAGCTGAAGATGTGGCTGGGAGCACCTGCTCTGCTGAAGGTTAAGTGAATATTGGTAGCTGTGATGCCCTGTGAGTTTCCTGTGTTTGTGCAGACTTGCTGTGTGTCCCAGCAGAGATTCTGCCCAGGTTCATGTTCCAGATCTGAGCCACCTTACTGACTCTTGGAAATTATTTGGGAGAGGTGACCACATCAACACCAGGGCAGAACTAGGTACTGTGACAGCTTCCTTCTAAAAACACTGGTATCAGTCCTCAAGGCAGATCAGAAGACAAATAATCTTTTTGGCACCAGATGTACTCTTCTTGACTGCTTGCAAATATAAGGAAAGCATTCCATTCTTTCAGTTCTTCCTTAATACAGAACAAGGACATTATGTAAAAGCTCAAATAGTAGTAGAATGTTCATCATCAACAAATTACTAAAATGGCTCTTTAGTCTTTGATAAGGTATTAATTACCACCCAGCTGAGACAGATAGATAGATAGAAATGATCAAACTCAACAGCACTTGTCAATTAGCACTTTTCTTATTCTCAGAGTTTGAACTTCTCATTTTAATGCATATGTAGACATGAACAAGCTTTGGTTTATCAGAAATCCAGAATTATTTCTTGCAATTATTCTGTGACTGACTAGATTAAAGAAGTAATTTTAAAAACTACTATAAATTATTTAGATTTGTCTGAATATTCATTTTATTCTTAAGGTAAGGGTTCATTGTAATAAACAGAGGAAAAAGTGCTGTAAATAAATTCCCCTTCATACTTTGCATGCAAATTTCAATCATAACAGGAAGAGTTCTACTTTTTTTTTATATAGGGGTTACATATGTTTTATATCAGGGTATATATATTATATATGTTATACATTAATCAATTATG
>VZTR01033853.1:1326-13676 GCA_013400775.1 Chaetops frenatus | reverse complement strand
CTGACAAACAAGTCTTGCAACAAAACAATTTTTTTAAACAAAACACAACAAAAAATTCCAAGTACCAAGAAATGCTTTTGTTTGGGGTTTTCATTTTTTAAATTGTATTTGCTACATTACAAGCACTAAGAGCAATGTCAAAACCTCCCTTGCTGACAGACGTCCACAGCTCTCCCCTGTGGACTCTCTCCCATCTTCTCATGAAGTACCCACTAATGGCCGAGGAAGGGCTGCAACTCTGGAGGTGGTCCTGAAGTTCCCATATGCTAGCAGAAAAGAAGGTTTCCAGATTTTGCTTCTACTCTTTATCTTCCACTATAGTTTGTTTACTAAATCAGAAGCACAGAAGTCACCTTCAGAAATAAAATGGAAAAAACTTGGAGATATGGACAACTTGGATAAAGAGGTAGTGAGTATGAAAAACCTCCAAGTGTATTTCTGAAACCCCAACCAAATACACAAAGCCAATAGATCCATACTGATGGCCTATTGATAGAACTTACCAGACACTTAAGAGTTTTCTGAATATTTAGAACTAATTTTAGAAAGACAGGGAACCAACCTATGTTTAAAACTCCCTAGAGATAATGTTACTTGTGATTTTTACTTCATTCAAAGCAAGCTGTTGACTCAGTTCTAGTAGTTAAACTTGTATTTTTAGAAACAATTTATTGGCAAAAAGAGACCACATAATTAGAATTACTATTAAAATAATTTAAAGGCTGGCAACCAGGGATGAGTCTCTGGAACACTGACAAGTTTGTAATAAGATATTATATAGCCTCAATGTCAAGTCTTTAACACCATTTTAATTCCATACTTAAAAAAAAAATAAATTCTGGGTTTGTTCATGTTGTAGTTGCTTGTGCGCAAAGCAAAGCATAACCTATGTCCAGCTACATTCAGAATTCATCCTTTGATACTTTAGGCCCCAATCCAATTTTTAGATAACTGATCATCTTGTAAAATGGAGTGCAGCATCTTGCCTTTAAAGCTTGCTTTGTCTCACTGTATTGGAAATATACTGGGAGAATAAAAATATATGTCTGCAGAAAGGATCTGTATGCACAGTAGGTGATAAATTATCCTGAAGATAGGCTATAAAGCTTTGATGGGTAGAGGCATTCCACTCAGCTCCTCACGCTATGCCCTGTGTAACAACAGTTGACATCTTTATCAGAGTGCTCCTATTCTGTTTCCATTATAATAAAATCCAGAATAACTTCACTGATCTGTGTATGTGAAAAACTGCATTCCTGACTCTAACGAAGAGACCCATTTCTGTAAGCAACTTTATACTATAGACACAGCTTCCTAAAAGTCCTGTTCTTTTGGCTAATAAAGGGAAAAAAATGAACATGTTCATACATAAATTAACCACAGCCAAGGCTTTGTAATGCACTGCTTGAAAGGCAATTTTTAAACCATAAAGTGGTTAATTTACCTGTAAACCTGATCAGCCTACACATTTCAGTAACTTTTCACTATTGTATGCTATATATGTATATTGTTCACTGTTGTACTTAACATAATAACTGTAAATTGTATAATTTTTATTTAGCATACATATGCAATGTAAGGGATTACCACAGACACTTTGGTATGCACAGCATACTGCTCAATGCCCAAGGTCTTATAGGAATAAACTGGGGGGAAAAAAACCCTAGCCTTTTTCCACTGCACAAAAAAAATCATCCTACAATACAAGCAGCTATATGAAGTGCAGATCTGTGGTTGCTCTTGTAACTACAAATGTGGCCTTTTCTTATATTCACTTGGTCCAAATGTAAGTTACCCTTCTCTCTGAGACCAGTACTTCTCACAGTGAAAACTATAAAAACAGCTACTACTTCGGATTTTTAATGTAGCTTTTGGCTTACCTTGCTCTTTTGGGATAGAAAGGAGATAAAAAATTAAAACAATATATAAAAATTACAAAACTCTCTTCTCAGTGCAAATTTTAGTACCTAATATGGTAAGAAGATGCCTTTTCTCTTTTCAGAACCTTTTAAGTACTTCCAACATTGCTTAAAATGTATATACATACATACAGAGATTCAAATACGTATAGACAATCCCAGTAAAAAGAGATTGATCTAGCAATACTTCAGCTCAAAAGTAAAAGCATGAAAGATTTATTAGTGAAAGAAATCAGGTAATTACAGCACGAACTCCCATCCACAGTAAACATTTTAATAGTTATTAAAAAAATATGTAACGAAAAAATAGCATAGAAACAACACAATGGTGTAGAAACAACACATTGGTGTAGAAAACAGGATTTTTTGTTGTTGTTCTTAACTAGATAGACTAGATCTAAATTCAAATCATGTCTCCATACCTATGAGAAAACAGTCTCACACAGCACTGTTCCTGCAAATTGCATCATCAAATAATATAATACTTTTCTTTCATGGTTGCTTGTTAATGGACACCAATATGAAGCTTCGTCTGACCTTGTTAGGCTGCAATTTCATTACTGAAAATGTACTGACCTCCAAAATAAAGACTCACAAAAATGAAGTGTAATACACATTAAGGGACATCATCTCATAGTCTTCTAGATTTCCTGCATGAATAATTATTGTGCACTTCTTGTTTGCCACATATTTTGCTTTATGAGGGGGTGACTAATGCAGTGGAAATACAGAAGAAGACTTCTGTACAGAAGCTGCAGCAGGCACAGCAGCCCTCATACCCAGAGAGGCAACATGGCACAAAAGGAGTGCATGGGCAGGGGCAAGGGCAGCAGTGAAGCAGGACTGAAGGGCAGGGGGCTGGACTGGAAGACATTTGAAGTTCCCTTCCAACCCAAACCATTCTATGATTCTGTAATTGTCCCTGTCTCCTATGAATGGTGTAAGTTTGAAGGCAGAGAGCAAAGAAGACTAATGCTCCCATCTGAAGATGACCCTGGGAGGTGAGGTCAAGAGTGGTAAGGGTTACCAGCTGCAGGCTCTGACTCACAACTGTGGGAAGGAGTGGGTCGCTGACTGGGTTTTGGAGAGCATTCCCACTACTAGATGATATTTTTGCCTTGAAATTAGCTCACAACATTTGAAGATTCTCCTGCCAGAATTTTTTTCAGTTACAAAGTAGAGTACATGCAGCAATGCAAAGAGACACAAAAGAAGCTCTCATTTTTATTTTGAAAGGTTAAGATGAAGTAAAAGAAGAGTGGAGTGCATTGCTGTAAAATACAATACTGCCTGAACATCTCCCTATTGGAAAAAATTGCTTTTAGAGTCTCCAGTTGCTCAGATGAGGCATTTCTGTTTACATCCCTATCTGAAAGAACAAGAAATGAAGCTACAAGCTTACTTTTTCAAGGCAGGCATGAAAAATGACATAACATATATAAAGCAGATATTTCCACATTTTGATGCATAGTTAACCACACATCTTTTATTAAAAACACAAGACACTAATCTAGTGTGCAGCATACTTGCATCTTTTCACCAAAGTAGGGCCTGAAAGACAGTAAAGAAATTATTTTGGGGAACTGCACAAAGCTACAGGACTAGTGCAGAAGGAAAAGACCCTAGCAGAGGCAGGCTGGGGGCAAGTACTAAAGCGAGGAAAACTGCTTTTGGAGCAAAGGAACTCAATGAATGCACAAAACCCCTTGACTAGCAAGTTAGAAGGAAAGGAGATCTTCCAGCTGATACAGCAGCAGGAGATTGCCAGCTGTTGGCAGGAATCCTCTCCACACTAATAATGTGAAGGTCCATCCCTGTCCTCAGCTAGGCAGTGTTGAGGAGTCCATAACTGTTGCCTGAGATGCAAGTGCCAAGGCCAGAAAACACAGAGAATTAGATAAAAGAAAAAAGGTTTCACTCAAAACAGTGAAAATACAGGAACCTGACAAGCAGGACAGCAACACCAGTCCAGCATGCATATGGCTTACAGGACAATATGTGAACATACCTCTAGACTGCCTTCTTCTTTATCAAATAGAGACAAGCATAAGGTACACTGATGCAAAAAATCAATACTATCATGCCAGGTCCTATTGGGAGGGAGTGGGAGGAGAGAGGAGTCTCAATGGTAGTTAAGATTATTTCAAAGGAGAAAAAACCCACTAGCCTGAGTTATGTTGAATGATGGAAGCATGAAATAATTAAGATGGCTAAGATGTATAAGATTATTGATTATTCACAGGGTAACTGTATTTATGTGGACCAACTCCCATCAGAGACTAAATTAGTGCCCAGATCTATCTGATAAAGACATCAGCAGACAAAAAGGTTGCTCTGCTCACACCAGAAAAAGAGAATACACTGACTTTCAACCTGGTAAATGTGTAATAGAGCTACCAGAATAGAAACATTTTACACAAATGAGGAGAACAGGCATTACCCAGCATAGATTTGAAAGAGAAGCAAATCTACTGAGAGGATGATTAATAAATATTTAAGTTCTTATGTTTTGAACAACGTGGCCCCACAGAGCAATCTAAACAACAGGAAAATGCTTATATAAGTTTGATTGCAGTATTTCTCTCTTTTCCTATTACTGATCTCACAGTATTAGCATGCTACCTTTTCATGCTTCTGAAAAATAAAACACTAATTTATTTTGAGCAATCCTGACTACTAATCAAAGACTTCTGATTTTTCAAGCTAAGCTGATAAAAACAGTTTCATCCACATATGGATGGATATCCATCTGCACAGTAACAGCCATTAAATATTTCACAGCACCAGAAATAAAAAAATAGAAGCTTCTTATTTGCAGACACGTAACGCTATTACAGTGTTGGAAGTTTTCATCAAGCTAAAATCCCAAATATAATCTTTCTACACAGAGAAGGAAAAAATTACCAAACATAACAGATATTTTTTTAATTTTTAGAAAATAAGGTATATTCATTCCTGAACAGGGAAAGTGTCTCAGGCAGATTTTCAGATATCTGCTTTAACAATCACACAGGACTCAGAGTAGTATTTTAAAGTTCTGAGTGGTGAGACAAGAGACTGCAATGATTTACAGTAAGATAAAATGCATACTGGTCTAACAGGCAAATTAACTTCAAAAGTGTGACAGGCGAGTGCAGCCCTGAACAAACACACACTGCTGTCCCTACTTCATACATACAACAGCCTTCGGCATCTAAAGCACAGGTAAAAATAGCTCATAAAGGACACAAAACAACAGGAATTCATCCCAGATACAGGTCCAGGACAGCAGTGTCAGTTGCTCCCAGTAAGGCAAAGCATGCACTGACCCAGGAGGGACTCCTCTGAGCAGCTAGCAGAAATACAAAATAGTATCACCCCAAAATAACCTTAGTACTTCACTTGGTAAAAAAAATCCTCCTTTTAGCAATAAACCCCCTCCCAAAGAAAAGAGAGAGAGAGAGAGAGAAAAAAAAAAAGGGAATCTATCTTCCTAGAAGGACCACAGGCTGGGACGTGTAGGAATGTTAACTGAAAGAGCCCCTACACCCTCCTGTATCAGGAGTTCTTTGTTGCCTGACAGTACATTGGAAGGACGGTCATATTTAAAAGTAAAAACATCAGACTGTGTCTCTGGAAGGATGCAAGGGAGCCCCTGGATGAGTAAGAAGGAAAGCACATTACCTTTATCAAGTCTCCTCAGGATCTGACAGCGGCATTTAAAAGAGACAGCTATCATTCTGGCTGCCTGCCTCCCCTGGCAAAGCACGCTCCGGGCTCTGCTTGGGTGAATGCAGCAGCAGCCTGTGAATTCCTCCTCCCGCACATACCAGGCAAAAGGTAGCCCCGGCGGGGAGTGACAAAGCTTAATTCCTCTTGGCTGATGCAGAGATCAGCTCCGTGTCATCTGGCAAAGCTGTGTCATTCACTACTAGCGCCGTCACCACCACCTGCATGAGGAGACGACGGGCTTAAAAAGCCATATTTCTTTACAAGCTAGAAAGCATCCAACTGCACACACAGACGCGGGTATTAGAGGGACACATCCCCCAGCCTCTCACATTCCCTGACCCTGCAGGGAGTGATGGTTGCTGTGCCAGGCAAAGAGCCCCACGTTTTCAACAAGACAGGGTGATTTTTCTTCTCCTTCCTCCTATCTGTCCTTTCCCTTACTGTTTCCTCTGGATAAATAGGGCAAAAACACCAGGAATCTTACTTCTGGGGGAGAAGGAGCCCATTTCAAATGGAAATGTTCTAATCAAAGCATATTAAAGATTTAATATTACAAATCTATAAGGAAGAAGAAAGAAAAAGCCTGGTTTGACAATCAGGAAAGCTTTTTGACAATTGTAGACAAGTATATTACAGACAATGAACCACAGACCACAGGGGGAGGGGGACAGAGTGCAGGGAATTGATGGATTGTTGTGTGTGGGCAGGACCACCAAGCATTTGATCACATCAAAATAAAATGATGCTGAAAAGAAAACACACAGCGAATCAAGTTTTCTGCCTTCACTAAGGGAGACAAGAGCAGATTTTAGCGCAGCTGAACATCTACTGGCCAAACATTGCACCATTTGTAAGACTTCTTCAGCTCACAAGTTTTATGCCCTCTCATGCCTATTCAAACAGCAAATTAACCTGCTTTACAATTCATTCAGAAATTATGAAGTAGAGCATACCACAAACTAGAGTTCCATACCACCTTCATGGACAAAACCCTATACCCATTCTAAAAACCAAGCAAGCAAACCAAAATATTCCATATGGAGTTTATCACATCAAATCTATGCACAAACCCCAAGTCCTGCACCAGATACTCCCCTTTAAGACTAAAGATAATTATTTCTGTCTCAAGATTTGTGCTTCACAAGTGATATATTTAGAACTGTCTTAATATATTCTGTCCCATTCATGTGCTTTGATTACAAAATTGCTTAGTTTATCTTCTGCCATCTTTTATCCATAACTGTATTTCATGTTATGGCCCAGTGCCATGGTGCACATCTATCACGAGCTACAGAAAGCCAGGAGGAAGCATGGACAGCCGTTTCTCTCTCCCTGCCTGCTCTTCACTGCATCAGCAGCTCTGTCCTTCCCATACTCCAACTCCAACTACTATTACAGTCATTGTTTTTCTTATTTTTGTTTTATTAGTTAGAGCAACAGCCATATTTCCAAGGGTAAGGTGAGACACTCCATCAGCAGCATTGCAATTTCCCAGACAGACCTGGTGAAAATTGATTTTATTTCATTGTCATTAAAACCAGATAGGAAATAATCGAGTCATCTGTTCACCAACCTTGTTATTGCTTCTTGTAGCTGCTCTTGTACCAGAGAGCCATAAAACCCAACCAGTGGAACAGCAGATGAACCTGAAGGCGTGGACTTATGGCTCCATCCTTGTAACCACAGACCTCTGGCCAAGGATGGACAGGGCATACAAGGAGGAGTGAAACCAGAGGATGAAGGTGGAGGTTTATGTCAGTGTAATTCAGCAGTCCAGAAATAAAACAGAAAATCTTGGGAATATTATGCAGAGGAAGGGGAGGAGGAGTTGTGTGTTCTTGTTCTCCCATGAAGTGGCTCTCTCTCTCTCTGCCAATATGCTTTTAGATGAAAAAATTTGCCATCACTCTTTCTTGCCACCTCCTGCTCAGGTAACGAGGCTTCAGACCAATAATACCATTAAATACCACCCTATATCTGCTTTCTTTTCTCTCTGCTCCCCTGGAAAAGCTGCTCCAGAAACCAAAGACTATGGTTCAGCACACAGGCCCTGTTCACAGCTCTTTCAGGTTTGAGATGCCAAAGCTGCCTGTAGTTGCTGCTCTTTTTCTGCAGATTGGTATCCAGAATTCTTATCACTGCCTTTTTGTCTGCCAGATGCCTGTCCTCGATGCCATAAACCTTGCTGGAGCCAGGCAGACCGGTTTAAACACTTCCCCTTAACTCATGGGCAACCAGAAGATACTGCAAGATGATAGTTCAGCTGCCCTAACATTTGTTCTTCCCAGTCAGTTTTGGCATCAGCATTGCCTGCTCCAGGCAGTAAGGTCTCCAGTCCCACCTCTCTGGATATGTACCTTGCCATCACCTGCTGGCATCAGTGCCAGGTAAGCCTGCAGTGCTCCTTCTGCCCTTCAACAGATGATGATTTTGGTGAGCAGGTCTCAAATCAAGAGTCCACTTTTGTGAAATTTCAACATCATTGAAGACTTTTGCTGGGCAGGGAATGGCAAGAGGTTGTATCTACACCATGAAGAAGAACCGCTTGCTGCTTGCCTTTGTGATCTGACTTCATGACTTACCCTTGTTCAGCCCCTCTGGCAGAGGATGCAAAACAGAGCTAAGAGGCAGCAAAAGACAGACTTCAGACACCGGAGAAAAATCATGCCTTTAGGTAAGGAAATGCTGAGTCCCAATGGGATTAAGTAGAAATGTGTGAAACTGTAATAATTATACAGAAACTGTGATATATATGCAAAACCAGCAGCAGACCTGGTCAGATAAGGCTTTACTAACAGTGAAAGTCTACATTCATTCCTTGATCCAAAAAGCTTATTGTATTGTTTACTACTTCTAGATTACTGGTGTGCATGTTAAACAGCCTCTGAAGCACTGCAATAGTCACTTCCAGCCAAGTCAATAGGATTATTTTTTGCTTATGTTTCTTCAGACAATTTTTCTGTCCTTGCCAAGGGAAGTCATGTATGGATTTGAATTTCTCAAAAAGGCTTCAGAAGACGAAGAATTCATACTTCAAATACAATTTCTAAAATATTCACTCATGACAGACATGGATTTATCACCTTCTTTCAGGACAACAATCATGACAATTAACAGAACTGTTCCTGTCCAAAGTCCTACTCCTGAAATTAATTTAACTACACCTTATGTGTGTGTGTATATATATATATGTAGGTATGTATATATATATTTTCCCAAATTAAGTGTTTTGTGTTTTTTAAATGTTCCAGCATTCCAAAAGACAACCATCATTTTCTGAAGTGTCAGTCATTCAGCTCTGCAGCTGGACTCAGATGTTTTCAGGAGGAGAAATGGGGGAGGAGGCAAAACCAAAAAGGTAGGTAATTTAATATTAGGAGATCAAAAACCCTCAGACATACTAAAAATTATTTATAGTCTATATAATACAGGTTAAACTTTAGTAATTCTATTTCTTCCTTATTAATTAACAGAGCTACATATTTAGTTACAATTTGCTCTGGACTCATCTGTAAAATATATTTTTCATTGTGATCCTTTTGGGCAGCAGCATGAATTTGTACCCTTTTTATTGCTGCACTCATTCCTTTCTTCAGGAGTCTGAAAGATTATTTATAAATCTAGATTATATATAACACACAAATACTTTACCAACTGAATTTTTATTCATAAGTACTCAGCAGAAGGTCACTAGATGAAAGAAGCTTATATTTCCATACAATAAGACAGGCAGTGTAATATACGTATCCTATTTAACACAAACTTCTGGTTAATCTTATCAGATCACATTAGCTGAAATAAATGAATCAAAAAATGTTATTATCTATTACACTTCTCTGTAGGATAAAAAAAAGTAATGAAATTTCTCTAAATTAAATTGAAGATTAAAATCTTTATACAGTGTGACATTTAGATACAACGAGGAAATTTCTGTGAAGAACCGGTATTCAATGAAGAATACAAATTCTACAAAATATGAAATTGTCTTTGGGGGGAAAAAAATGAATTTGCAAAAAATGAACTTCTATGCAGAAAACACACCCTTCTGTTCCACAAGAACATACACACCTGGAAGACAACCTGGAAAAAATTCCACTTATGCTGTGTCAAACATTTCCTTTCACACAGTGACGGAACAGCACCTTAAAACCAGTTCCACGCCATCCCGTCTTTCACTTGGCAGGGGATTTGCTCCCATGAGCTGCCATAATTGGTTTTGGATGTCACATGCTCCTATTTTTCTTCACAGCATAAGTTTGTGTGTGACCACACTGAAGCAGATGCACCACAGAAAACTCATTTGGTCACAGCAATGTTCACCACAGACCCAGAACTTTAAAGAAAGCCAGCCCATGGGATTCAGTGAGGACAGCTATGTACTCAAACAACAGTCTCAGTAAAACATTATGGCAAAGAGAAAGACATGCAGCTATCAAGTGCTTCACATGTCAGGAAGACACGGTGGTATCTGCTGGATCTACCTGAGTAAGAAAACTGAAATGAAATATTATGAAATCTGAATGCATAGGGATTTTGTACAACTCAGTATTTTGTTTCATCATATTACAAGTTACTGCTGGCATCTATCACATTATTCAAATGGAAAGTCAGATTTTTAAGGAACAAAGAGACTTAATTTAGCTCTGAAAATAACAAATGGCTGTATGGATACTTCTGTTTTGAAAACTAAAATATTTCCATTATAGTATTTAATACAACCATATATCAATACCAGGAATTTCTATTTTAACAAAATTTTTCATTCCAAAGAGAAGAGCAGTATTCCCATTCAGCAGCAGACTCAGTCAGTCCAGGATTTTGCAATGAATACTGCTCTGTTATGAAGATTTCCCCTCCACTACAGGGAGAAGGAATAAAAAGGCGACTGAAATAAAGACACCCTGTTATTCCCCAGTGCTCAGATTATCAAAACAGACAACTTGTCAGCTTTGCATAATTTGGAGGATCTTGTAAATTTACATTTTTATTAAATCAAATACAGCAGCTATTTTCTAGCTTTATTAACCACTTCTGCAACACTGTTGGGTAATTTCACGCAGACATTGCAGCAGAATGCTTTACAGGTCATTAGGAGTCATAAAAGCTGCTCTGGCTTCAGAAGATCCTCACTGGAGAACGTGTCACGTATGAGATGCAGCATCTTGAAAAGCAAGGACGTGTGTGTTGGAAGTGGTTAACAGATGATAAGAATACATCTGTCAAAGGTCTAAGTTGATGCCAAAACACCATTGCATGGCACCATACAAGTATATTAGCGTCATTGCCTCAGAAGAGATCAGGAAAAATAATTTAGGGACCTTCTAGGCAAAAATCCCAAAAAATATTTATTTATTGGCTCCAAGAAATGTTAACCTTTTTGAATTGATGGATATTAAACAAGTGGTGGTAAGATCAGTCAATATTGCCACATCCTGGGATGCCTTTTTGTTGAAGTGTTTTACATCACAGCAGATTAACATTTTAATTTACTTTTTAAAAAGTCTGATTTAATGATATATTTTATAAAATTTATAATGCAGTATTGAAGGAAAGAGAATACATACATCTTTTCTACATGAAAGTAACTCCTCTACACATTACCCTTAAGCACAACATAAAGAACAGCACTGTCTACATTACCCTTTACAGGAATCCCACACCAGAGGTTCGCAAAAAAATCTTTACCTTAGCAGTCTGTTTCAATTGCTGGCAAAAATTAAACCTGTCCTTTTCAGTAAAACTGTGTTGATATACAAAGGTTAAGAGATGTTTCTTACTAGAGAAAGATATTAAAAAACCTTTGAGTCCAGCTCTGACTTTTCACTCAACTCCATTTCATTGGACCATCTTGATGTGCCTCTGGACCCCAGAGGTGAGTGCAGTAGTCTCTACTCCATGCAGAGTCTCACGAGAGCAGAGTAGAGGGGCAGAATCCCCTCCCTTGCCCTGTTGGCCTCACTGCTTTTGATGCAGCCCAGGATGTGGTTGGCGCTCTGTGCTGCGAGCTCACATTGCTGGGTTGTGTTGGACTCCTCATCAACCAGCACGCCCAAGTCCTTCTCAGGGCTGCTCTCAATCCTTTCTCTGCCCTACCTGCACTTGTGCTTGGGATTGCCCCAACCCATGTGCACCTTGCATCAAGTCTCTTCACAAAATCAAGAGCTTATGAATCAGGTATCACTGCAATTCTAGTACACACACGTGTCTGTACCCTTTCTTTGGTTGGGTTTACAATGACAGAAGAGAATGCTCACTTTCTGAAACATTACTAATATTTTGTCCTTGCATCATCTGAACTGACAATTAGTAAAGAACCTGAAATCTTTCAAAATATAATGAAAGAAACCAAACCCAAAGTAGTCTGTCTGCCCTCTCAGCAGAAGCAGCAAAGTATGAGGTACTGTGCTTTCCAGGATGCTTGTAGGTCTCGTGGAGAGAAACAGCAAGTAACAACCTCGTTCATTAAACACAATCAGCCAAGCATGGGCTCCTGCCAGCAACATGCAAATAATAACAGGCTTTGGGATTTAACGTAATCTCAAAACTAAAGGATGACTCTGTCTTACAAGTAGCTTCCACATGCTGCACTACATGGTTAAAGACTCCTGTAATTACAATTTCTGTAAGGCTTTGTACTTTGCAGAGGTTTTTTTAATTATTTAAAATTATGACCTTCCAACTGCTACATCAGTCTCTAACAACACAAAGCTAAGCATTCCC
>VZTR01033852.1:5679-21698 GCA_013400775.1 Chaetops frenatus | reverse complement strand
AAAAAAAAAAGTTCAGGCAAATCAGCTTGTCATCTTCAGAGTTTTCAGAAAAGCTTTAAAAAAGTAATTCAAATATTGCTCTGTTTTAAAGAGACCATTTACAATTCATATAGGGTACAATTTTGGGATGATGGACTATAATTAATCTAAATAGACTGTGTGAACTTCAATAAGAATTTCTAGAATAAAATGCTTTGTTCAGAAACTTTGTGCAATATAAGTTTCCTTTAAATGAACAGAATCTGTGGGGTTTAAGCATTCCACCAAATATACTCAACATTTCTAGGTTTTATCTAAACATCCTTAAAATATTAGTAACTTTTCCAGAATTTTCCAGTATTATACTCAAACAAATTCCATTCCATACAGTGCTAGCAGTGGTAAAGGCATTGGACATTAAGATACCACTACAAGTAAATACTGCATTCATCCTCAAGCAATATGTCATATTTGTTACCAGGAATGTGCAAGGCATGAAAAGTGTATAGCAGAATAGATTTTTTGCTTCTCATAAACTTAGAGATATCTAAAACCAATGGAAATTGTATTTTTGAAGACACAGGAACTATGTACCAAACTTACTTAACACAACTTTATTAGTAGCTGTGTAAATGTATTTTTAAGGCTCAATAATAAACTCCTGCCTTGTAATAGAGGTTTGGTCATTCTAATTCTGCTGGAGATGGGGCAGAGGTGAGCAGGCTCATTCTGCACATGGAAAGGACAGCCAAACCTGTGGTCTGGAAGGCAGGCTCTGGCCCTTGGTCTTCATGTAGCTAAGAATGAAACACACAGCAACAGCCTCCCAGCACCCAGACTAAACTACCTATCCTGATCATTAACTGGAAAAATTGTTGGTATGCCTTCATTCCAAACTGACAAGCACTTTCCCTGGACATATTTGGGGAAGCACCAGTCAGTAGCCATTTCCAATACACAGTTTGTAGTAGTTGCAGTATTTGGGAGAGTAAGAGAATTCAATGGTATTGTGTGAGAGGTTAGTTTCAGTATAAGAGAATAGTTTAAGATTTGTTAATATTTAGAAAGCCAGAAAAAACCACATGCTATCCCACAGATCTTCCCTTAATTTAGAAGTGGTTATTGATTTTTAATAATGGTATTTATTTACCTTTTTGAATCACTTTTAACTTTTTTTTTTTACTATAGTTCTCTTTTTATATCAGCAAAAAAATCTTAATTTATTCACACCACTGTGAATGTGTGGACCGTCTCCTTTCTACTTATGAAAGGTTTTCTGTACCTGGCCACTTTTATTCGTGTTACTATCTCTGTTTGTAAACTGCAAGCTGGACAACAATTAATTTTTTTTTATCTGTAATTAAAATATATATATGAGATTAGATAAAAAATCAATCATCTCAAATGTGTCAAGATCTGTAAAGATGAATTATTTCAATTTATTATCTATCATTGAGGGAAAAGTCCATTGCCATGAAGAATGCATGAAATGGAATAGGCTGGGTAAGGAAAGGCATTTCACTGACACAGAGGCTCGTACATGAACACACACACACAGAGGTAGCTGTTGCAGGTACCTGACAGCTGTCCCAGTGACCACACCAATGAGTCAGACCAAGCCAGCCCGCGGGCGTGTCGCATTCACTCCCCCCAGTCTTGAACCAGGCTCTGAGCAGGGCTCAGCATCAATGCCTTGAATCCCCAGCTTCTGTGTGTTTCAGGATGGTGCCACAGCATGTGATTGTGTGGGTTTGTAACCAGATTCCAGGAAGGTGATCAACCAAATCACCCCATGATGGTATCACTGATTACCTCCTCATTCGCATTGCCCTGCTACTCTCTACATTCAGTTATTCAACTTTCCAATTAGCAAGATCATAATGCCAATATCTTATCAAAGGAGTGGAAAAGAATTTAACAGAAGCTATACTCTTTGGCCTACCTTATTCTTTTCCATGATTGTTCTTTTTTTTATTTCTTATAATAACAGCAGACAGACTGGAAATAGGATGATTAGCATGAAAATCAGTGTAGAATATCTGGTTAAATATTAAGTTTTATTTGGAAATACTCTTTCCATAGCTTTTAAATAAGTCTTTCAACAAAGAGACTAGTGCTTGATTGCTTTTCTTTCCATACCTTAAGCATGAAAATTTGCTTGACATTTCTTTTAAAAACTATGAATCAAAGTGTTGCTCAAAAGAGTAAAGCCTCCCTTTTCCAGGGGAACTTTAATTCATAGAGTTTGGGTAGATTAAGTCTCTGTATCATTTGCATTTATTGTAATTTATAGTTACAAAGTTATATTAAGCTAAATAGGACTGATACTTGAAAAAACCTTCTGAAAAGCCAAGAAAAAAAACATCAAAGTGTTTCCAGTATCTATTGAGATGCAAGATAAATATAATGGACAGAGAAAGGAAGAAAGGCACAACTCATATATACTATTGTCCCTTGTATGCTAGCGCTTTTACACTTAAAATCTTGTAGACAAGAAGTGGAAAAGACCTCATATATGAAGTCAAGATTTTTTTGTTAATTTTAACAAAATGTGACTATCATACAATAAATTTAGTAATAGTAGCCCAGTTACTGTGGTACTTTGAAAGGCACATGGGAGGAGAGAGCGAATATTCCTGTAATAATATGTGATCAAGGGCAAGTTAATTGCAAAAAGCTCCTAATGAGAATAGGAGGAAGCCATACATGAGAACATATACAGACACCAACCTCACTGACCAAGAATTATAGAGACAGTAATAGGCACCAACATGACCCAGGCCTGTTCCCTATAATAGGATTGCATATAGAATTAGGGAACAATTATTTCAGTAAGATTAACTGATGGAGACCTTGTCAAATGGGATACTGTAGAAAAGAGGGAAGCCATAAACACAACATACAGACACAAAACTGACAATAAGTGTGATGAAGACAAACACAAGAAATTAACATCCTCAGTCACATGAAGACATGGGCTGTCAAAGAACTACAGGCCAACCAGGACTATGTAACTAATAAGGAGGGTCCAGAGTATTGGAAGGTGTCAGAGTGGCTGTGCTAACTGATGAGAAAACATGCAGGGCAGTCTGTGGGATAAAGACAGGAAATCTTATGAAAAGGTCTGGTCTCATGTAAAACATGTTTCTGTGATTCTGTGGTTAACTGGTAAACTTTAACTCTTAGAAAACACTAGCAGCATTGTCAGTAAATTAACAAATATAATGGTCAAAAAAGAGAAACAAACCTTGAAAATTTACCCAGTCCTACTTTCTGCTATACCAGCTATGAGATCTAACATTCCCTAAACGCTACTGATACAAAGCATACTTCTTAAAAAAAAAAAAAAAAAAAAATCAGCAAAGGAGATTTTGCAGGCTACACAGGCAATTAATACTGTTCTTATTAGAAAATTGTATTTAATGTCTAAGTGGAACATTCTATTGTTCAATATGTCATTATATTCTGTCATGCACACAGAAAATACTTTCACTTTTTCTGTTTAAGTTTTAAAATGATTATTTAAAAAAGAAAAAAATAATTTAAAAAAAATCAAAAACAAACAACAAAACCCACAAAATCCCAACAAAAGCAAACCTCTGAGCTATCTTCTCAGCTAAATTCTAAGACTGCTAATTATTTTGTATTTTTTCCTCTGGACTGAATCCCATTGAGTCTCTTCATGCTAGAAGTATGTCAGACAAGGCAGCACGTATATTTCCTATCATGGTCTTACCAGTGGTGAATAAGAAATGATCTGTAGCTAGAAACCTTATTAACTGAAAATTACAGATGCCACCTGTCATACTCTTGTGCTTGATTCAGTCTAAAAGCATATTCATCGAATAGTCTATTACTGATTTTGGAGAGCTAATATTGCAAACAGTTAAACAACTATGCATTGTTATAAAACTGTTCTCTGCCTGGTCTGGCTCACGAGCCTTGGTCCAGGAGGCACAGCTTTGGGGGTGAGGAGGATTTCGTAACCTTTGAGCGCTGACTCCGGCCTTAGCAGGCCTCGCTTAGGAGCTTTGTTGTTAATCCAGGCGAAGAGGGCGAAGAATAAGCAAGGGTCTGCCAGCTCACAGTTCCAACAGTCTTTATCGGTGGAGGGGGTGACGCAGACAAGACGATTTATCTCAGAACGTGGGTTTATAAAAGGTCTGGTTCTCAGGGGAGGGTTCAACAAATAAACCAATCAGGGTACAGCAGAGGAGGGATTGACATGTGAGCTTAGGGAGTGGTTTATGGATTGACATTAGAGGGAGAAAAGGGTGAACCCCACCCTGCAGGCGGGGTTAGGGGATTGACAGTCTGGGGAAAACCATACAATAAGGATAGGGGGAACATGGGAGAAACCATTATAACTAAAAAACACACCACAACATTGCTATAATTTCAGAAAGGACTTTCTTGCTTTTTTTCCTTCTTGCTTTCCTTTTTCCTTCCTTCAGATTGAGAAATGGAGTCCACCCTTTTCACTTCTCTGCTTATCACCACTTTGGCCTTTGCAATGAAAGGGCATTTTAATAACAGCTTCACAAACATAGGCTAAGGTTTGTTCTACCACTTTAAAATTAGTGGCAACATACATAATATCATTCATGAAGAGAATCCTATCTAAACAATTAGAAGCACGAGTGATTTTTTTTTCTTCTAAAGTCTGTAGATGTACAAAGACTAGGGAAAAAAAATCAAAAAAACTCCCAACAAATTCAACCATGAAAAATATTCCTATGAGTTTTAAGAAATAGAAATGTCAGGTACAAACTCCATCTGCCTACATTTTATCTGTATTTAAGAAACTTCTCTATTTATAAAAATGTTGTCATAATTGTTTCTTTTACAATACCTTGTGGGTCTGTATTGGCTTTTGAACCAATACGCTGTCAGAATTTAAATGTTTGAGTAATTTTCTAATGAGAACTGTCTCCATAAATGAAATAAATCTGCCACAGTTGTAGGTTCTACTTAGAATAGGGTACAAGCAGATAAAAGGGAATTCAGGCCCTCATTTGTCTCCTCTATTATAATATTTGCTAAAGTATAAAAGGATTGAGGATCAGGGTTACCAAAATCAGCAATTCACAAAAAATTAAATTTCTTATATAAGTAGAAGCTTACAAAAAACAAGTCCAGCCACCACATCTATTAAATATGCAGCCCTAAGTAATGAGCATTGACAAAGGGATCTGATGTACTCCATGAATTTCTAAGCTTTTCAATATTTCCTACTACCTTTGCAATGTAAGTCCTGTATCACGTGACCTATTCAGCTGTATCTGAAGTACTGGGGTCCACTTCTGGGCTCTCCAGTACAAAAGAGATAAAGCCTTACTAGGGTGAGTCCAGCCCAGGGTCACAAAGATGATTAGGGAGCATCTCCTATATGAAAAGAGGCTGTAACCTGGGGCTGTGCAGTCTGGAGAAGATAAGGCTTAGGGAAGATGGTATCAATGTGTATAAACACTTAAGGGATGTAATGAAGCCAAGGGAGCCAGACCTTTTCCAGCAGTGCCCACTGGCAAGACAGGACACAATGTGCAATTATTCGAACACTTGAAATTCTACCTGAACAGTAGAGAAGACTTCTTTACTATGAGGGTGCTTAAACACTGGCACAAGTTGCCCAGAGAGGTTGTGGAGACTTTATCCTTGAAGACAGTAAAAACCCAACTGGAATTAGTACTGACCACCATTTTGTAGCTGACCCTACTCAAACAGGGAACTGGAGCAGATGTTCTCAAGATGTTCTTTCTATTCTGAATGATTCTGTTTTCCTGTGTGATTGTTATATGTCTATTAGAACTAACTTACAATGGTGGTTTTGGAGAAATAACTAGCAAAGTGAAGGCAGAGAGAAATCAGAGACAAGTGATATATACACCTCTAAGTTTCTAGGGAAAAAAAAAAAAAACAACAACCAAAAAACAAATCATACCACAAGTAACTTTGTCCTATTCTTTGTATTGGACTAATAAGAGTTTGATACAATGAAAAAAATAGCATAATCCTCTGACTCTCTAGCAATGGCAAATTGGTAATTGCTGTTTAAAAGGAATAAAATCTGTGTATAAAACTGTTTATAAGTTATCAGTATTTGAGACATTAAACTATTCCTGTGAGAAATCTACAGTGTAAATATTATTAAGAAACTCTGAACAAAGGAACCTTGTGAATTACTGACACTGTATAAAAGATATGGGCAGCCTGTACATTCACTTAGGGTGTAATTCCCTCTGTGAAAAGCAATCAGAAACCTATAAAGCATTTAACTTCCACTTACAGTCAATTTGAAATGGTTAAATGGGACTTCAAGTCTGTCTGTGCATCAATCTGATGATCTTTGCCAGAATACAGGGCCTGATCAAGTCTGATTCATATGGATGTACTTCTGTATCCAGGAAAGTGATTTAATGGGGCTCAGCATAGATTCAGAGACATTCATTATGGATGCATAAGCCTAAGGGAATCAGGGACATATTCTTCTGAACAAGGGAAATTCTCACATACTTTGTCATTCCTGAAGTTCTGGATGGACTTCTAACAGAGACCATATTGTCCTGAATTCATTAAAAAAGATATCAATAAAATTCCATCCCTTGTTTACTTCAATAGGTACCATAATATATAGTTATGCAATGTGGCAAATATTTCTGATAGCCAATTGGTATATTTTTAGGAATAAAAATCCCCACTTTTCCCAGATGGGTTATGTATCTTAGCCTTTGGAACAAAAAAATATTAAAAATTCAAATCTTAACATCACAGAATAATCAGACAGTCAATATTCCTAAGAATATGTGGGAAGTCAACAGAGCAGAAAATTTCCTCTTTTTGTACCTTTTGTTTTGGGTTTGTCTGTTTGTTTTTAATTAAGATACATGTTAGATTATTTCCGTGTTTTTATTCTGCTGTAGTCATTCTTCCTTCCTGTGTGGAATTTATGCAAAGAACCACTCTCCACCCAAATAAAGCTCAGGGACAGTTGGTGCTAAATGTAAAAAACAATGCTAATATATTTTCCGACCACCACTACCACTCCAACAGTTATTAAAATGAAAGAAAAGAGTTAGGGTTATTTTCTGTTCCACTCAATAGTCTGGAGACAATGCTGTCTTCTCATTCCTATATGCAGTGGGGGTTTTTTAGGAAATGATTCTGCCTTCATGAAAAGCAAAAGCAGTCCCATTAGGAAGTATAAGCTTGCATACATGATATGGGTTTAGTGACATTGGTTTAAGGGTAGACTTGACAATGTTAGGTTAACAGACTTGGTAATCTTCAAGGTTTTTTCCAGTTTAATTTTTTTTAAATTTTATAATTCTATATGCCATCTGGCTTCAGAGGTCTGAAAATACTACTCCTGTCTGTATATTTGTGTATTACACATATGCAATTTAAAAGACTTTCAGCAGTGGCTTAGAGAGAAGAGTTATTCTCCTCTTCACTGCTGGCTTATTGTACAGTCAAACTCTAAAGCCAATTTTCCCACAATGTATATGCAGACCTAAATTAATAGATCAAAGTAAAAATACCTCAAAGTTTTGATATACAGAAAGGGTAACCACACAAAGTAAGCACCTTAACATGCTGGAAGGAAGGGATGTTATTCAGAGGGACCTTGGGAGCCATGTGCACCTACAGCCCAGAAAGCCAGCTGTATGCTGGGCTGCATCAAGAGGACTGCGGCCAGTAAGTTGAGGAAGGTGGTTCTTCTGCTCTACTCTGCTCTTTTAAGACCCCACCTGGAGCCAGTGCTGGGGTCCTCAGCATAGCAAAGAGGGTCATGAATATGATCAGAGGGCTGAAACACCTCTGTTATGAAGACAGGTGAGAGAGTTGGGGTTCTTCAACCTGTAGAAGAGAAGGTTGAGTGGAGACCTTCTAGCAGCCTTCTAGTACCTAAAAGGGGATACAAGAAAGATGGAGAGAGACCTTCTAAGGGGCTTATAGTGAGAGGACAAGGGGGAATGGTTTCAAACTGAAAGACAGTAGGTTTATGTTAGCTACTAGGAAGAAAGCATTTACAGTGGAGGTAATGAGAAGGCAGAACAGGTTGCCCAGAGGAGCTGTGGATACCCTGGGAGTGCTCAAGGTAAGGTTGGATGGGACTTTGAGCAACATGGTCTAATGGAAACTGTCTCTGTCTTCTGGCAAGTGAGTTGGAGTAGATGATCTTTAAGGTCCCTTCTGATTCAAAACATTCTATGATTTTGTGATTTGTGATTTTAATTATCTTGAATTAAAACATCTAAAAAATAAAATAAATTGCTTGTCTTTTCTTGTAAACCATACTTATGGTAAAACTAAACACTTATCTTTGTCCAAAAAAGGTCTATGTAGTTGCAAAATGTTATATTTTCCATCTTGATGACATTTATAACTCAGGCTAATGCTCCTTTCATTTTCAAGCAAATTCATGCCAACATAGCATAAATTTCCTGCATCTGTGTATAAGATTAAACTCTTAAAAATAAATATGCAATAAATTGAAGAATCATTACACAATATTTTTGCACCAAATTAAGATACAGCTGTCCTTTCAAAGAAAAACAGAAATTCAGCCATGTGTATGATGTGTTTACCAGGACACTTTCTGTTGGACAACTTATTTTTCTCTTTTCCCACATTGGCTTCCCTCTGCACAATTATTTTGGACTAAGATGTTGTACCACTTTCCAAGGTAGTTGCTCAAAATACACAATATTTCCTGGGGTTTAAAATTAGTTTCTGTTAGGTTTAGTCATTTTTCTGCTAAAAATAATTAATTAGACAATTTTATAAAGTGATTACAAAGCACCAATAAATTTTCTGGTCCTCATTCTTTCAGAAGAAAAAAATAAGAAAAATAAAAAATGCCAAGACATACCTATTCCTTTCTCCATTCTGTTTGTCAGTATCTGGCTCAGCAAAAGAGCTCTTTAGATACTAGCGAATGCATTGTGTAGGAGATTTGTTTAGTTGCCTAAGCACAGACATATGATCTAAGTAATTACCACCTAATCACAGCTGGTTTTAGGTCTGCCTCACAAGGCCATGGTGATGTAACACAGCTGGTAGGCCCAGATGAATACTTCAGGTG
This sequence comes from Chaetops frenatus, assembly GCA_013400775.1. Taxonomy (NCBI): domain Eukaryota; kingdom Metazoa; phylum Chordata; class Aves; order Passeriformes; family Picathartidae; genus Chaetops; species Chaetops frenatus. The sequence goes on along the minus strand of VZTR01033852.1, from coordinate 12,634 downwards.
TGCTCAGGTAGCTCAACTGGCAGTAGCTGCACCAGTTGCAAATCGATTAGGCAACAGATTTGAATCCTATGCTCACACATGAATACAAATGTACGTGTATATAGTCTGGAGTTGAACTTCTGAACTGTAGATCTCTAAATTTTCAATTTAGTTGTATGACTCTAGACCTGACCTTCCATATGAAATTTTCTTGTTAAACCAAAATGCTTAATCCCTCAGTTTACCTATGAAATTGCCCTCAATCATATGCAAAACTCAAATACATGATGACAGGTCAGGATTAATCTAGATGTAGCTCAAAGCTGTTAGGAAGAAGTGTGATAATGACATCTGGGAAAAAGTTAATATCTTTTGTAACACTAATGTTCTTTGGCTCTAAAGGAATCTTAAAATCCAATTTTATACTTCAGTGGGAATAAGTCAAGTCCTAATTTGATCCTAGTCCATTAGATTCTGCAGTTTGTTAGAAGTGTGTTTGCTTGACATTGGAGCTAGTCATTCTAAGCTCTTTTCTTAGTCACTGGAGAGATATTTGTTCAAATGTAAGTATCTAAAATAGGTTAGCTGAATGAGACCCTCTAAGTGCCTGTTCTGTCCATTGATTATATGAGAGTTTTACATGACTAGTTCAGATAAAGATTCTGCGCTGGACAACTATTAGGTGAGATTAATCCACCCTTCCAATTTACATTTGTTTGATGAGATTAATCCTTCACTATGGATCTGAGTTAATATTTTCCTTTTAGAAATTCAAAGGAAATGGAAATCAAAGGATGCTATTACTTATTTTCTTAAGAATTTTTCATTCAACATGGCAATAAATGAAGAGGCTTTTTTCACAAAACTGAAGGGAAATATTTTCATGTATGAATGAAATTCTTACCTATCAATGTCTGAACTGTATTAAAAGGTGTTAATTTTGGTGGCAATAACAGAAGCTTCCTTCCAGCAGTCCAGCAATTTATTGAAACATGTTTAATTTGCTTTGATGTGATTCTGAAGATCTATTCTGAAGCTGATAGGAGTTGATATGTAACTCGATAACCAGATCTGGTGCCAGGATGATCCACAGAGGAGTGTCCTAGCATGTGCATAGCAAGATTTCCCAACCTGGGGAATCCTCAGAGGAGTAGAGAGATGCCTGGAGCCTGTAGCTTGCATGACAGTGGCTGATGGAACTTGTTAGGGAGAGGAGCAACAGTTGGCCAAACATGCCACTGCCCTCTGGATATCACTAGTGACCAGGAATGCTGAGAACAGGATGGGCAATTGGGGTGTGTCACATCCATGAGGGCATGGCACAGCAGTTCACATGGGCAAAGCTGTCACAAAAGGGCTAACAGGAAGAGGACAGTAACTCTCCCAGCTTGACCAGGGAGAAATGGCGCAAAACTGCCAGAGGTCCATACCAGACACTGCACCCATGGTGACAGACACAGCTGCCCAGACAGAGCTCCAGTGGGCAACACTGCCATCTGGGTGTCAGGCTGCAGGGTGTGCCCTGCTCCTACACCAGCACCAGACAGCAGCACCCTGGGAGGTGTGCCCAGGCAAAGGAACTCCTCCACTTAATGACACTGTCTAGGGAGGAGGAACGTGGGTTGAGAAGAGTCAGGGAGTCTGAGGGAGAGATTGAAACTGCAGGGAAATACTTCTGGAGTTGCACCCTAACTTTCCTGGTACAGGACTCACAGGCAGACAGGACACATGATAAGGAGGATTCCCTATAATTTCTTCGCCTGGCTGAATGTGGAGATTTAAAGGTTTAGAGGGCAATGGGAACAACTTTCTGCCCAGGACAGCAAGTGCATCTTCTCTGTCCTGCCCTACTCTCCCAGGTACTCTGGCAAGTGGAACCAATGACAAGGAAAATGGTTCATCAAAGTTGGAGGTGTCTCCAAAGTTATGTCCGCCCAAGGCCTCTGTCAAAACTGCTTCCATAAAGCAAAAAATGGTTCATTGTCATAGGGGACTGTCTCCTGAGGGGAATAGAAGGTCTAATATGCAGTCCAGACCCACATGTTAAGGAAGTTGAAGATATGGCAAGAAAGCTTCCTACACTGGTACAGCCATCAGATTATTAGCTTTTCAGGTAGGCAGTGATGAATTTGCAACTAAAAGTTCAAGGGCAATGGGTTTATAAAAGGTAGGCGATGCTTCACTAACCTGATCTCATTCTACAAGAAATGACCCACTTAGTGGGTGATTGAAAGTGAGTGAATGGATATGGTTTACCCTCCCATTAACAAAATTTTCGCACTGATTCCCACAACATTTTCCTGGAGCAACTGGCTGCTCATGGCTTGGATGGGTGTAGAGCACTGGTGAGGCTGCACCTTGAATCCAGTGCTCAATTTCAGGCCACTCAGTACAAGAAAGACATTGAGGTGCTCAAGTGAGTCCAGAGAAAGGCACCAAAACTGTAGGGGGCTCCAGAGCATGAGTCTTATGAAGAGTGATTGACAGAAGTGGCAGTATTTGGCCGAGAGACACAGAGGCTCAGGGCAGAGAGACCTTACAGCTGTCATCTGTTACCTGAAAGGAGGTGGTTACAAAGTGAGTACTGGTTTCTTTTCCCAAGTGACAAGTGGTATGGAAAGAGGAAATGGTCTTAAGTTGTGTCAGGGGAGATTTAGATTGGATATTAGGAAAAAATTCTTCATAAGAAGAGGCTTCCCAGAAAAATGGTTGAGTCAGCATCCTGGGGAATAATTAAGAGACATGAAGATGTGGGGAATGAGACACTGGAGAGCAGCACTGCAGTAAAGGACCTGGAGGTCCTGGTCAATGGCAAATGGAATATGAGTCAGTCAGGAGGGCCAACCATGTCCTGGGTGCATCAGGCACAGCATCATCAGCCAGGTTAGGGAGGTGATTGTCCTGCTCTACTTTATGCTGCTGTGGCCTCACCTTGGGTGCTGTGCACAGGTTTGGGCATCACAACATAAAAGAAGACAAAAAGCTATTAAGAAGTGTTCAAAGTAGGGCTTTTAAGACAGTAATGATCTGGGGGAGAAGCCTTATGAGGAGTAACTGAGGTAATTTGGCTTCTTCAGCCTGGAGGAGACTGAGGGGAGACCTCAATGCAGTTTACACTTCTTCACGAGGGGAAGTGGAGGGGCAGACACTGATTACTCACTCTCTGGTGATCAGTGAGAAGACCCGAGAGAATGGCCTGAAGTTGTGTCAGGGGAGGTTTAGGTTGAATATTAGAAGGAGGCTCTTCACTCAGGGGGTGGTTGGGCAATGGAACAGGCTCCTTAAAGTAGTGGGCACAGCACCAGCCTGATTTTGTACATTGCTCTCAAGCACTTGGTGAGATTCTTTGGGTTGCTCTCTGCAAGGCCAGGAGTTGGGACTTCAGTGATCCTTGTGAATCCCTTCCAAATCAGGATATTCTATGACTCTATAAAAGTAATTGGCCTCTGATTGGCATTTTTATGTAACAATTATGCTTGTCCATGTATGTAATTCAAGCCAGAATAGTTAGCAAGTAGATGACAAGAATGTCAAGATGAACACTGGGGAGACCTTAGGTTTAGGAACTTGATAATGGGGTTGGGCTTTGAGTCATGGGACATTGTACATTTCAATGCCAACAATTGAGACATCTGGGAATCTAGAGGAAACTACTGGGTTGGCTGAGTTTCTACAATTTAGAATGTATATATATCTGTATATGTATAAGTATAGGTACTCTGTCAGCATATTTCAACTTTATTCAGGAAAGAGGAGACAGCTATCAGCCCATCTGTGCTTGTTTGAGTGCTGTTTTTTGTCTCTGTTGATCCATGTGGTTAGCCATGTGTATGTATATTGTGTTTGTGTGTATTCACGCATGCTTGCCTATCAGGAATTTGTGCTCACCCTTGCCCCTCTTTGGACCTGAGGACAAAGAGCAACAGCACTCTCATACTTATCAGGCTGTTGGATTCAGCAACCTCTCGCACTTGTACTGTTAATGCTGTCAAAAATCTTTTTTTATACAACCTCCTCCCCCTCACTACCTCCTTTTTGACTGCAGTGAAAAATTGGGAATATGATAAACCGTATGTCTGATTACAGGGGTTTTTTTTAGTTGTGTGCAGCATCAAGATTTCTAAATTAAATCTAAAAAAGCAGGTCATGAGTCGAATGCTATCTAATTATTTAATCCCTTGAGCACAATATCTGGCTAGAGAAAATAATTTTATGTATACAAGTGGCCCATTTTCTTTCTATTCCAAAATAAAATGATGTGAAAAAACTCACTTTTTTTTGTTTCTCATGTCCACAGAATGCTGTTTGTTTCAAGAAATTCCATAAATACTGAGGCTGCTCTGCAGAGAGTTTACTGCCTCTGGCCTGCCCATGCTCTTCTTTGGGATCAGGTGAAATGAACTGGAAGAGGATGAATGAATTGGGAACAGTGATGATGTACTCCTGGTGGGTCCATTCATAGACAGAGCACAGCAGTCAAAAACATTCCTTTTCAGGCATAGCAAGAAAGATTAAATCTGTTAGGATTTGGAGGAACATTTTCTCTACATCCTCCCTAAGGATAAACACAGTGACATTTCCATAACATATAGAAATGGGGAAAGGCATTTTTCATAACAATGTTTTGCTACAAGATCTTATCAGATTATCATGGCCACCAAAAGAAAATGCTGATTATTCACATCTCTTCAATAAAGGAGGCAAATGTCTCCAGTGAAGGGCTATCTATCACTCTTTCTTTTCTCCTAGATGAATGTTTTGAATATTGTCAGAAAGACTGAATAAGTTACCAGAATTCATCTACTGGGATTCACTTAAAAGGTAACATCCTTGCCATTCTAGTATCATTCCTCTGAGGAGGAGAGAAAGGCTATGTACATCTATTTGCTAAAGCAACATTTATTCATACTTGATAGCATGAAAAGGGTCTTTGATATAATGAAGTGTTGCTTAGAAGTAAATTACACTTTAATAATACTAATTAAATCTTCAGATGACATCTGAAAGAAAAAAAAAAACAAACAAAAAAATACTTGTAAAGCACTCATGACATAATTATAATATGAAATCTGTGGCTTTTTCAGAATGGAAGATTCAAAAATGTTCACAGGAAGATGTTACTGGCAACACTTGTTTTTTAACTTCAGCAGTGTCAAGGAAGTTGGCATTTAATTTAATGGAAGACTATGTAGATTAATTGCAACAGTAATATGATTAGTTTGAATATTCCAGGTAATGCACAGTGTTTCATAGCATAAAAAGGAAAAACTCTTCTGGACTAATCATGAGAGTTTCTTTTATATACTCTTAATATTAGCTGACTTTCATAAAGAGTCAGACAAACTTTTCTTCAGAATATTGGGAGAGACTTTCAAAAAAGGTGAAGCTGCTTTGATGTCTGAATCATGCACAGAAAGTTAAATTAGCCAGCTCAGTGATGCAGAATAGCTGTACTTTCTCTCTTCTGGTAGGCATGTCTCCTCGGGGTTGAAGCAGGGGGTGTCTAATTGAATCATTTCTTCATTCAGCTCAAATACAGCAAATGTGTAGTTCAAATCCAGAATATTTCTTGTGATTACTCATCATAATATAAATATTAAAAATTTTAATTAAATCCAGGAATTAATTTTCATTTAATATAAAACATTAAAATTATCAAATTTATCTTTGAAGTTTTTTGAAAGTGTTACTTAAAGAAATGTATAGAAATTAAGTTTATTCTTCCATGTCTCTTGGAAATGTTTCCAGGGTTTCAAAACATTTTCCCCTTCTTTCTTCCCTCTCTATATCACCTTTCCTCTGCTTCTTCTGAACTCTTTATTGATGAAACTGATAAGTCCTGAAAGGTTTATCTGTCTTGCAGTTTCAACAGTTTTGTTCCTTCAAGGCATATTAGAAGTGTGGACAATAGGAAAAGAAGGTGCAATATTGAGTCTGCATTTCAGAAAACTACTTATTCTTCACCCAAAACCCAATCTTCCAAATTAATTTGACAATAGACAGAACAATTTTATACCATCTTCAAGTGACTGTACTCCAACATTTAACAATGTTGCTGCATAATCTTGGCTTGAATTTCTGGAAATAATTGTTATATTGTGAAAAAGATCTGTGACAAAGTATGTGGACTACAGCCCTGCAAGATAGGAAAATTGAAATTTCAGAGAAAGGTAAGATTTTTGAAATGAGTATAACCAGCATGTCAAGGACTCAAGACTAAAACCAGTGGCATTAAAAGGGAAAAACAACTAGAAGATCCAGAGGTTGGTTACTCAGCAGCATCCAGATTCAAACTGTTTTGAGGATCTTCTTTTCCTGCAATGCAACAGCCTAGCTAACAAAAATTTCACTGAATTGGTGATAATAATAGTTCTGAACATTCTAGCTCATTAGACCCAACTTCATATGTAGCAAATAAATAACTTGCTTTTGATTTTAATATGTGTATATTGTTATACTGTCTCTCAGTAAAAGTGTCTCAAAAAGGCACAGGGTGGGATGGTTACAAGGTAAGGAGAGGTCAAAGAACTTTTCATTTGTATCAAGAGGAAAATGCTGAAGAGGTAACATTGAAGAGGTAACAGAAGAAAAAGAAATGAGGAGGGATATGAAATCAATGTGCTTCTGAAATGGCTGATCTAATGAAGCGTTTTTATTAAATCAGGATTTAACAAGATAAATTAGAAAGGTACACGCAATACCAAAGCAATAAAGATGTTATGAATATATAGTTTGATAAGAAGCTGAATACTGAACTCTTAAAGGAAACACAGTACCTCCACTTGGCCTGAATTACTTGTGTTCCTAAATCTCGAAGGCTGTTGAGCCACTACCACTATTTCTGAAAATCACAGACAAGTGTAGATAAACCTCTTGTCTTTTGGAGGAGAATCACAGATTGAGGTTTATTTTCAGTAGTTTTATGTTAATGTGTATCACTGATATTTCTCAATGGGTCATAACCATAGGTAGCTGT
>VZTR01033851.1:32215-48350 GCA_013400775.1 Chaetops frenatus | reverse complement strand
CTGATGTTTCTTCTGCAATTCTGAGTAGCATGGGGGCTAATTTGAATTATGGTGCCCAGAATGAACATGAGATGCTGAAAAACACAGAAGGAGAAAATGTCATGGTCAATGAGACTTCCTCCCTTGGAAATGGTTTCAAAAAACAAATGTCCACGGAGTCATTGCAAAAAGAAATGGGATCCTGCAAAGATTTTCAAGTAAAGGAAGGTATTTCACCATCAGCAGATGTGTCTGACAAACTAATGGAAGACTTACAGAGTATATTACAGAGGAAATTGAAAATGGGACATGTTTACTACAAGCAGGAACGTGAACCCCTAAGTTACTCTGATACCAGAATTTTAATGCAAAATTTGCTTAAAATGGTTAGAAGCACCCAGCTTGTGAGTGAAATGTCTAGTGAGTCAAATCTCAAGCAAATAAATAATGCTGTTAGAACTGCATTAATGGTTACCACGCTGTGTACAGAGCCCGAGGGCAGTGATGCACCTTCACTGCTTTGGCCTGATTGCAGAAGTCCTGATCTTCTTAATGATATCCTGAAACAAGAATCCTGCAAGCAAAAGACAGCTGATCCAGCTAAAAGGAAGAGTGAAACAGACATGAAAGCTCCTATTCCGAATCTTACTACCACTGAACTTCTGAAAATTTTTCAAATCTCACCTGGAGATGAAAGTACAAGCAAGTTAGAGGAGCTGATAAATAGTTTGCTTATGAGCTCACAGGTTGCTGGTACCACCACAGAGCATGAGGGTAAAGGCAAAGGAGATGGGCTTTATTCTCTTTCCTCAACAGAACAATCAGAGTTTGGACCAGAAATTGATGAAGAGAAAACATTGGCAGAAAATGCAACCACTACTTGGAAAAGTGATCAGGAGCATGGGAAGACAGAAAGCCTGTCCAAAGGCTTTACTGAGCCTGTTTTCAAAACAAAAGAAGCAGTCCTGGGAGACACCCCCACTAGCATGGTAGGTAACAACAGTGATATGTGCTCAGTGTCCCGTGTTAATGGAATTGCATGGATCTTTCCGAGTGCTGGAGAGAACAGTTGAACTGGAAAAATGGTTGAAAAATAAGATTATAAATTTAAAATAGATCATAATAAACCCAAGCACTTAAAATTGCTTATTTTCAAGTCAGTTTGGAAAACCTTTTCTTATTTTTAAAACTCATTTTCAGTTTGATGGAGTACAGCAATGTTTAAAGTTAATAGAGAAAATTCAAGAACATTTGGCAGTCCTTCAAGATATGAAAAACCACATAGATAAACAGCAGCCTATTAGTAACAGCCTGGAAATATTAAAAGCTGAACTGGAACAGCTAGAGGTAAGTAAAGTATTCTTTATGCTTGTACTTCAGTGATGGGTGCTAGAAATAGCCTTTAGATTTAAAAAGAGAGATCTAAAATGTAATTAAAGCTATTCAGATTTAAACACTTTTCCCAGTAACTTTATGTCTTTTTTCTATATTCACTTTGTAGTCATTTGAATCAGGATTGTCTACCTTTGCAATTGTCCTAAAAAAGGACATGAAGTTGGCAGAAGAATTCTTAAAGTCTTGTAACAGGGATATTCCAGAAGAGAAACTTAGAGAGCTGAAGATAAACTATGCCTCTTTGCAGGAAGCATTTTTGGTTGTCTGTGATATATCTTCAAAACGAGCAAAACAAGTAGTCTGCGCTATTGACTTGGAAATGGTATGTTTTTATCAGTGTATATTTTTACCCTGGTTTTCTTCAAGGTAATTGAGCCAAAATAAAGGAATTTGGCTTCTCTTTATTTTATCTTAGTATAAAGATACTTGTATAATTCAATTTTATATGGTAGAAAATGTGACTAGACTCCAGGAGCATAAATAAATATACAACTTCCTTTTCTAGTCTAAGCTTGCAGGATTACACCAGGAACTTCTAAACCAACTGCAGAAATTTTCAGACTGGATCACAGAGAACAACAAAATCATGAACAACTGCACAATGAGTACTAATAATATAGAAGAGATGAAGAAAAGTTTACAGCTATTTAAAGTAAGTGCTCTTTATGGCAGATGTTGATACTTCTGGCAAAAGTTGCCTCTTATTGTTAATTATTGGCTAGGTTTTTTATTCTTTCTCAATAATCTCTATTGCTTAAAGAGATGACTAGAAGTAATTACTTAAGAAGACAACTACTTCATAATCCAGTAATAAATTCTTGTTGATTTGCTTATTCACTTGCAAAAAAAGTTTCATAGAGTTAGGATTACTGAGAAAGGTATTGGTTCTACTTAGATTTGTTGCAATAAATCTGAGCCTTTTAGAAATCTAATTTGTAATACAAATATTTCAGTGATTAAAATTGTTTTTTTATGCATTGGGTTCAGAATCTTTACTGAAGTTCATTTGCCTTCCAAATCAATTACATGTGAGAACACAAGATGGGAAAAGATAAGAAGTCTTCATTACACACTCCATAAAATAAGTAATGGAAAACAAAGCAGATCAAATTTTTGGTAAAGTTCATATACTTCTATATGTATGAATAGTAAAAATTATTTTAGTTGTTTTAATGTGCTTCAATAGAGTTTCAGAGACATGATATGGTAATAGGGGCTCCAAAGTACGTAGCTGTTGGCAGAATTTGCTACATTGCTAGAAATAGTGATGTTCTTGCACTGGAGTTGAGAATAGGAATGATTGCAAATAAATATTTTAAAATTTCTGGATCTTCAGACCTAGAACCTAGAACCTAGAAATGTTACATTAAAGCTACCATAAATCTTTTAGAGTTGAAGGTCAGCCAGTTTTCAGACATCCATGAGAGAGCAAAGAAATAGAAATGTACAAGGTAACATTTTTTATTACTTGGACACAAGCTGTCCTGAACAAACCATGTACAAGTTCTAATGTCATACCTAAACATGTCAGAATGATTTTGAGTTTTGATTTTTCATGGCTAAATTGTGTAAAGCATTTTGGAATAGGGGCTAAGAAGAGATGTTAAGGATACTTGTGGTTTATTTGTACTCAATTTTTCTTTGTTGCTAGTAATTCCCTTCACTTCATTTACAGAACAGTGCTGCAGAGCTCAGCTGTAAAAAAATGCAACTGGAGTCCACTGCGTTTGATGTTCAGTTCTTCATTTCTGAACATGCTGAAGATCTTTCTCCTAATCAGAGCAAACAGCTGCTGAGGCTTTTAAATACCACCCAGAAATCTTTTCAGGAAGCACAGGAAGCAATAACTTCTCAAGTGGAAAGTTTAGAGACTCAGTTACAGGCAGTGCAAGAGCTGGGTGATCAGAAGGTTTGCCTTTCTGTGAAAACGCGTGCTGAATGTTTCTGTCTATGGATGAGGAGTTTTAATACCAGCATGCAATATTGAGTGTATTTCTATCTTTTCCCTTTTTACTATAGATACATTCATAGTTCTACAAAGATGATGATATTGTTCCAGTTTGGTGAACTGTCATTTTTGTCTTTCCTTGGTATACTCACAGAAACAGCATATTAAATAATGAACAGACACAGGCCTGCTCTTTCTAGCAATGAGAGAAATTTACTTGAGATTTCTCACAGGTGTTGCTTCTTCAGCAGCTATGTCAGTAATTGATCTGAGCTATATTGATCACTGAATTTGCTAACACAGCGTTGCATAACACTTTGGTCATGCTGAAGATTTTCTTTGCCTTTAATTTGCCAGGTCGTCTGCTTACGTGACCTTTTTTCTAGATCTTCATAGTCCAAGAACCAGATTTATTAAAATCCGTGTACCATGGTCTGTTTTGACTGAGACAGGTTAGAGGGACAAACATATGAGTAAATCAGCCAAGATACTTGCAGTTCTAGGTGTGGGCACTGAGAAAACTGGGAGTCAGGTTGGGCCAGTTACTTCTTCATCTGGCATGGCTGCAGCTGGCAAGCATAAGCAGCCTTTGCAGAGTCAAAAGAGGCTGATAAGATGCTGCAGCTTAACAGCACCTCCTCTTCTCTCATAGCAGCACTGTTAAGACTCAGAATCACCACCTCAGCCCCCAGTTTATGCGTAATTGAGTGCTTTAATATTCTGAAGGCTTCGTATTATTTTTCCATTCCAATAACATTTTTTTCTACTATGTTTTGTGAAAGAAGCATAAAATTAAGTACAGGAAAGTTTTCTAGGATGTTATAACAATAATGAACTTGCATGTTTTGTTCTTCTCTACTGCTTAAAAAGTCCACAGTTTCTATTCAGGTAACATGTTATGCATACCAAAAAGAGCTAACTCACATTCACAACTAACCTCTGTTTTGATGTCCTTTTTTTCAGAATTAATAGTGTTTATCACAGGTTTCAAGTGGTTAAGAGACTGGATTTTCACTCCTGTTGTTTGGAGATTTCATCCTTCACATATGTGCATGGCCAGACTTCTATTGGGCAATTCCATCAAACATGGTCTCTTTTACTTACAACATATTTGAGGTTTATCCATAACTTCTGTATGTTCATCTTGCTCTTTGTACCACTGCTATCATGTTTACAGCATACTTTTAAAATTATTGCTTTGCAATATTGATATTCAAAGATTTCTAAAATCTATTACAGTGTTGGTTCCTGAAGTGAGGAGTTTTTGTCTTATTGTTCAATTGTACTTGGCTCTAATATAGGATGTGGCTGAACGGCAGCAGGAATGCAAAGAGAAACTGCAGGAAATCTGTGATTTGCTTACACAGACTGAAAATCGACTCATCGGACAGCGAGAGTCTCTTGTTATTGGAGACAGCAAGGCTGAGCTGGAACAATACCAGACCAAACAGGAGGTATGCACAACTCTAGTCAGAGAAGTTCAAGAAGACTGAGTGCAGAGAAGAGTGACTGGACTCTTTTGTTGAGTAACAAGCCTGGTCATGTGAGATGAGAGTGAAATAGATTTGTTTGACCTACCAAAAGTAAAGGCTTAGTGACATGCACTTAGACTGCTGCCTGTGAATACTCTTCAGTATGTGTGGGAGAAGAGAAACTTCCAAACGAGGAGACACTAGAATAGGGAGTATGTGCTGCACATTTCAAAAAGCACTCCTCAAGCAGGCATGAATTTTGTTAATATATTAGCTTAAGATTGTTCCTATTGAATGTGATAACATCACACATCTATTTGCTAAAATAATTTAGCCAGCTTTTTAACTAGTATCAAGAAGTGTTTATTCCTGTTCACAGTACTTTGAAAATGTTTGCTGCGAAGTTTTCTCTTGCCTGAGGCTTTTGATTGCCTCGCTCTTGTTTTGTTTTGAGTTCTGGTTCTTATTAGTGTTGCTTGCAATCTCTTTGCTGTCCTCATGTAGCAAACCCTTTTCAGTTTGTTTGCTTTCCTTGCTCTTCAGCTGTATCCAGTCATCTATAAGCTTTTACTCTTATCTTGATGGATACTGAGTTTATGATAGTTGAAAGACTTGGTACTCTTCTTCCTTCTTCTCCTAGTACTAATTTACTATACTGTAGAGTTCCAAGTCAGGTTTAGTAATCTGTAAAAGGAGAAATTTCCTTATTCATCTTGCCTTGCTTTACTTATCTTTGAAGTAATACATCTAGTTTGTCAAAGTTGTTCTTATAGTCAGTAAGTCATAAAGACACCCCTGGGGCCGCTTGTGATATCTCTTACCTCTCTTAAGGATTTACGGTCTAAATGGGGTACTCATGGGAAGTGAAGAACTAATACAGCATATGCCTCATTTTTTTCCCATCAGCTGTTTGTGACTGCCTAGCAGACTAGTTGTTATTTTTTGCCTGATTTCTTGGAATCACCATGGAAAAAGTGTGTCTTAGGAGGGAATGGGGGTTAAAAATAATCTTTCATAGACCAAGTCAGTGCTTTCATCCTCAGTGTGCTGTTTGAAAGGGAGCAGAGAGATCTTGGTCAGAGAAGCTTTTCCTGATACAGGGTCCCCAGGAAAATCTTTCTAATGTACTTGCTGAAGTGTTAAAATGAGCTGCAGTTTTAGCTGCTATATTCTATAATTGCTGCAAAATCTATAGTCTAGAATGAGGATCAAATGTTCTGTCTTGCATCTCCAAGAATGCATAAAGAGGTGAAAAATGTCATTGCTTTAGTAACTAGGGGAATGTATTCAACAGTGTAATCGATACAATTAATGCTTCTCTCAGATAATTGGGAGGCAGACTAGGAAAACTGCTGTGGGTAAATTAAAACTAAATATCTGTCCTCTATGAAATTCAATGGATGTAAACATTCTTGAGAGACTGAAATATTAAAATTGTATGCCATTTCTGGTCTGAACAAACCCAAGAAATCTGGGAAAACTTTCACCTGGGAAAGATGATTACAATTTTCTGACTTTTATTCAGTTGCATTATTTTCAGCAGCTTTCTGTTAGGATAGTAATGAACCAAAATTTGTCAGGAGACTCTACTTTTACTGCAGTGTAGCAGATTTACTTAACTTGTGATTTCTAAAAAATAAGATACATTCTTCTGCATATGTGGAAATATAATACTTGAACTGTTAAAGGGAAAAAAAGTGGTCTCAGTCTGAATAAAACTGTAAGTAAACAGATTTGCAATTATAAAAAAGACAGATTGAGCTGCAATAATATTGTCAGATGTTGATGCCTTTGATTTTGATAATTGTCTGCAATTTAGTAATGTATCATGTGCAGCTAGAAGGATCAGTGTGGTGCTTACCCCTAGTAGATAGTTCCAATAAACTTAATTGGACAGATCTTGTAGTAATTTACTTACTCCTATTTGCTTTCTTTTTTCTCAAAAGGAGATACAAAATGACATGAGAACAAGTGCCCAGACGCTGGCGGAGATTGTGAAAGATACTGAAACCTTCTTGAAAGAGAATGGAGAAAAGCTATCACAAGAAGACAAGACTATTCTGGAACAGAAACTGAATGAAGCTAAGACTAAGTGTTTGCTCCTTAGCCAGAAGGCAGAAGAGTCTAAAAAAGAACTGGATAAAGCTATGACAACAGCAATTAAGCAGGAAACAGAAAAGGTTTCTGGGCAACCATTTCATACCTTTATTCAAACCTTTTTCATGTCTTATGTTATTGGTTGTGGTACTTACTGTTGTGTGGTGGGTTGACCTTGTCTGGATGCCAAAAAACCATTCCATCAGCTGGACAGGGGAGAGAGAATTCAATGAAAGGCTTGTGGGTTGAGATAAAGGCAGGTAGACATCACTCACAGTTGCTGTCACAGGCAACTTGACTTGGGGAATTTAATTTATTACCAATAAAATCAGCATAGGATAACGAGAAATAAAAACTAAATCTTAGAGATACCTTCCCTGCACCTCTCCCTTGTTTCTAAACTCAGCTCTCAAGTTCTCTCTCTCATTCCCACCACTGCTACAGGGGGATGGGGAATGGGGTTTGTGGCCAGTTCATCACACATTGTCTCTGCTGCTCCTTCCTCCTCAAGGGGAGGACTCCTCACACTCTTCCTGTGTTCCAGTGTGGGGTCCCTCACACAGGAGACAGCCCTGCATGAACTTCTCCAAGTTGAGTCCTTCCCATGGGCTTCAGCATGGTCCCTTCCATGGGGTGCCATCCTTCCGGCACAGTGTTCCAATATGTGGGATGACCCCACGGGGTCACAGGTTGTGCCATGAGCCTGCTTGAGTGTGGCCTTCCCACAGGGTCACAGCTTACTTTGGGCATCCACATGCTCTGGAGTGGGGTCCTCCATGGACTGCAGGTGGATTTTTGTATCCCTGTGGATCTATCTCCATAGGCTGCAGGGGCACAGCTGCCTCACCATGGGCTGCACCAGGGGCTGCAGGGGAACCTCGGCTCTGACACCAGGAGCACCTCCTGCCCCTCCTTCTACACTGACCTTGAAGTGTGCAGAGCTGTTCCTCTCACATGTTCTCACCTCTCTCTTCAGGCTGCTGTTTTTCATGCACTTTTTTTCACCTTTTTACTATTGCTGATGGGCTTGGCCTTAGCAAGTGGTGGGTCCACGTTAGATCCAGGTGGCATAGGGTCTGTCGGACATGAAGGAAGCTTCTGGCAGCTTCTCAAAGAAACCACCCCTACAGCCCCATTGATTCCAAAATCTGTCCAAGCAAACCCAATACATATTGTTGAACTGTGGGAAGGTTAATATCCTGTTTCATTTGGGTAGCTAATAAACTGTTGGTTTATCCTCTTATAAAATAAACAGCAACCTCTATATTTATAAAAAATTTCCTTTGATGTTAATGTATTTTAAATGGTTTATTTGCATATTTATTTGATATTTAGTGATCCTTAAAGAAGATATATAAACTGAAACTCTGAAATTTCACTGTAGGTTGCAGCCATAGAACAGCTGGAAGAAAGTAAAAATACAATAGAAAATCTTTTGGATTGGTTATCAAATGTGGATAAAGAAGCAGAGCATGGCCAGAAATTTAAGCAAGTGATAGAACAGAATGGAACGCACTTTGAAGAAGGAGATGTGAAAGTTTTGGAAGGAGAGGAGGATGATGTCAATGGTAATCTGCTGGAAATGCAGCAAGACATTGAAACCCGGGTGGATGGACTAGTAAAAAGCACAGATGATAATCTGAACCAGCAGTATCAGAAAGTCAAGGTATTGTTACTGGGTTTATTCAACATTTAGGTTTTAAGTGTATCACTCCATATTCAACATAAGTGAGCTCAGTCTCATCCTGTCTGTCATAGGCTTTGGAGCAAGCACAAGGGAAATAGTAATACACAGTGCTAGGAATTTCAGCAGTTAGAATGTATTGCACATTTGTCACTTTCTTGCTGTTACTGTAGTTGTTTCCTGCAAAATAGGAGAATTCTACAAGCTAAATGTAAAGAATCTTTGTGGTGAGTCTGTTATTTTTTGTAGTGAGATACTGATGCAGGCAAACAAAATACAAAAAGCAGCAGTATAAATTCATACCCTTTATATGACTTTTTCAAAAGTCTTTGTGATACCCAGATGATTCACTCCCTTTTAATCCCCTGTGAATACTGATTGCAAATTGCTGCAAATAATAGTTTACTGAAATGATAGTTTTCATTCCCTACGACTTTAACACATGGGCAAAGCAGTGATTGAAGGCTTCAGAAGGGTGAGTTACATAAAATTACAATGCGGCATTTTAAAAATAGATTTTCCTGGTAAGATAATTGAAAGCATTTACAATAATAAGAGTTCACTTTATGGTGTTTGCTGACTTACAGGTTAGAAACCAAGAACCTTTAGGTGTGAGTTGATGGACACCTTAAAGAAAACTATTATGCATGTAGCTGATAGTATTTTGGATTTCCTTTTATATTTATAAAAACCACAAAAATCAAAACCCCAAAAGCAACCTAAGCAAATAAGATTATTCAGTTTTGTATGTGTGACATTTTTACTTCTACTTTTTTGACAGTTCATTTCTGCACCTAGTGCCTACAGAATAATTGGCCACTGTACTCATGGAAGAAAAACATACTGTATATTTTACATATTTTTCATGGGAGTAGAAGACTTTCAAGAATGAAGGATTTTTTGAAAGAATGTATTTAAAATATGTTTTTCATTTAGAATACAGTACTAGTTCCTGGACTTAAATATTTATTTTTATGGGATTGAAAAATTTACATGCATAGATTGTGTATTGATTTTTGATGTCAACTGGACCTGTTTTATGACTAACTGTATTTGATAAGAATTATGCCTCTTGATTTTGAAAAATGAAATTGAAAAACTCAAGTAATAATTTTTGTTCACTGAGTGTAAGAAGAAAGTATCTGTACTATGTTTGATGCTTTTAGTCCTTTAGATCTGCTTGTCTGTAGTGGTAGCTACAATATAAGTAATGGGACATAGAAAGTTTTGATTTGGAAAGTTCCCTACTTTTGAATATTTTATTTGTTAAATCCCATTTTGAGACAGAGAATTAGGAAAATTTTGATTACACTAAGTACACTTCCATGAATGCTAATAAGCAAATGAACTTTTTTAGGAAATAAGTTCAAGAGACTGATAATGTCTAGTTTTGCTCTACAGAGTTGTCTTTTATCATCTTAGTGTGATGTATACATCCAGGTATTGCTGAGTTGCAATGATATTTGAAAATTTCCATATGGTCATGGCCTGTACATCTGGAAAAAATTATCATTGAATGTTTCATAACATTTTTTAACTGCACAGAAATCTGATGACCAAGAGTCACACTTTCACTTAAATAACTGAAAAATGTGGGGTTTTTAAAGAAATAATATGAAAACTAGAAAAGCCTTTTATCATTTTGATGGTCTTTGTTTTGCATGTCCTTTACTAAGGAATCATATGAGAAGGTGCTGGTTGTAATTTATTCTTTTATTTATAGGCTCAACATGATAAAATTATTTCACAGCAGCAGGCTATCATAGTAGCAACTCAGTCTGCTCAGGCACTGCTTGAGAAACAAGGGCACTACCTCACCCCTGAAGAAAAAGACAAGATGCAAAGGAACATGAAAGAGCTGA
Organism: Chaetops frenatus; assembly: GCA_013400775.1. Lineage (NCBI taxonomy): Eukaryota > Metazoa > Chordata > Aves > Passeriformes > Picathartidae > Chaetops > Chaetops frenatus. The sequence goes on along the minus strand of VZTR01033851.1, from coordinate 37,913 downwards.
AGGCTCAGTATGAGGCTGCTTTGGCTGAATCAGAACGAAAAATGAAATTGACCCATTCTCTAAGGGAAGAACTGGAGAAATTTGATGCGGACTATAGTGAATTTGAAACCTGGCTGCAGCAGGCAGAACAAGAACTTGACAATTTGGAAGCAGGGGCTTCTGACTTCAGTGGTATTATGGTGAAACTGAAAAGGCAGAAGAGTTTTTCAGAAGATGTTATATCTCACAAAGGTGATTTACGCTATATTACAATTTCTGGACAAAGAGTTTTGGATGCTGCAAGGTCATGTAGCAAAAGAGATGGAGTGAAGGTTGACAAAGATGGCATTGATACCTCGGCTACATATGCAGAAGTACAAAATAAACTGGATAGAGCTTCAGATCGCTTCAAATCTCTCTATACTAAGGTAAGTTTTATTTACACTGAATATGAATGACTACTGTAATTGATACAGCAGTTTGTGCAGACAGGAGCTAGTTAAAGAATCAAGCACTGTGAGAAGCTGTAAATTCTTTGTTTCTCAAAGTTAGATAACAGAACAAGATGCTTTTCTAGAAGATCTACTTTAGTCAAGTGTCAGACTATTAAAGATCTGAATAGATGATACTTTCTACTTTGTGTAACAAGGAAGAAATGAGATCAGATTTCTTCGTTGTCCTTTACAGCCTTAAACAGCCTCTGAGATTGTGGCAGCTCAGAATGCCTTGAGTAATGTTTTGGGATGGAAAGAAATTGTAGTTTCTTTATGTTACTTGCAATGTTTCCCAAAACTGCTTATTTACTTGGCTCCCTACTAATAAAATTAGTGTAAAAAGAGAGGGACTATGCCAAAAATAACAGGTAAAGTTTTAATTTTAATTGGTATCCTGAAACAGTTTGTCCCAATGTGACCTTTGTTGTCAGCACTAGGCACGAAAGAACTTAGTGATTTGAGGACAGCAGTTCTTTTCTACTGCTCTGCCAAGTAAACACTTTATCCTTAACAGTATCAGATTAGTGTCTAACTAATGAGTAATTAGCAGTGCAAAATCCTCCATGTACCTTAGAGAAGGAAGATAATCTAGCTCTCTGTGCTAGGTTTACATATGGAATCTGGGACAGAACTAGACGAACATCACCAACTAGTCTCACGTGCCAAATTTCCAGCTGTTTTCAAAAAACCAACAGTGTTGTTCAATATTGGTAATATTTCAGAACTGTAAAATTTTGAGATAATTATTAATTGAACCATCGAAGAGAGAGCTGCTGTCAGTAGCCTTTGACTGTGCTATTTCATGTTTTTCTAAGATCATAGGTTCAAACTCCTTAATAGAGCTTCAGTGTTCACTGGTACAGTGTTGGTCTGCAACAGTGGCCATCTTTGTCTGGAGATTTTTATCTCTTTAAGGTTTTCATTCTCAGAAATGTAAATTCTATAAAGGCATGTATTTGATTGTAAAAAAGTGTGAAACTTGTTTTCTCAGTTTGTCAAGGCAGCTCTTTGTTTACAGAAGCACATTTTCCTTTTCCTGCTTAACTGGTATGAACAGGGAAACTAAACTGACATTTGTATTGACGTGTTAGATTTCCTCCAGTTGGTTTATTGAATTACTTTGAATATTTCATAACAAAATTTTCAGAGAGCTTATTTTTATGCACATAAAAATCCCATGCCACCAGATTGATTTGTCAATTTGCCAAATTCTATCCTTTCCGTACATTTAACAGGATTTCAATACACGTGCTTTAAATATTTGACAATAAATATGCAGGACAAAGTAGACCTTTTGAGTCTTCAAGGATGGAATTGTAAAAAGTGAGATCGTCCACAATGAGTGGGATCTTCCAAGCTGTAAATGAATTTGTAGTAACCTCTTCTACCTGTTGTAAAAGCTTCTTGCTTTTAATAAATACTTAGATTGCTTTTAATTTTATATACATATGTATTTGCACATGTGTGAGACATGATTTTATAGGCTTATATGATGAAGGAATCTTAAATTCAGTTCTTGGTTAACTGGTTATATAAATAAGTATCTTCTATATCTGCCCACTAGATGGAGACCAAGTACCATTTGTACATATTAAAATACAGTGTCTTGAAGGTTCAGAATATAAATATTTAATGTAAATGTGTATAAATATTATGAGTTGATAAAATCAGATTTTGCTTGTGAAACCATCTCCAGAAAGTCTGAAAGAGTTTCACTGACTTTTTTAATGTGACAATTCACTGTAAACATTTTGGAATATGCTAACATACAGGACTAATAGGATCTTGTTCAGATGACATTTTTAAATGAATAAAACAAAGCATATGTACAATACTGAACCATATCACTTTGGATTCACTATGCAGGTAAGGTAGTTATGACAACACTACTCCACTGTGTATTTTAATGAATATGCACATCTCTCCTGATTTTTTAAAAAAATTCTAGCTTTCACTGGCTTTCTACATTTCTACTTTCCATTGTCTTTCTACATTTTTGATGCCAGAGTTCTGATGAAGAATCTTTATATTGGTGAATCAAAAATTATTCCTGAAGCTTTTCCTATTCTAGTACAGCAAGTAAGATTCCAGTTTTCCACCTGCATCCATGATTTGATCCTAAATCACCTTTTAGGAACACAAACTGGTAAGACCTGCATAGCTTGTCCAGCTCTCATGTCTCAGTTCAGAAATCAGTTAGTGAAAGGATGGCAGGAAAAAATGATGCAGTATTGGAGGAAGGAATGTATGACTTTGAGATTGGCATGAAATGCAGCACATAGTTTAATGCCTGTGTATTTGCTTGTTTCTTTTCCACTCTTTTAGTGTAGCATCCTTGGAAATAACCTTAAAGACCTGGTGGATAAATACCAGCATTATGAAGATGCCTCATCTGGACTTCTGTCAGGTCTCCAGGCCTCTGAAATAGTTGTGAACAAACAACTATCAGAGCCAATTGCAGTGGATCCCAAAAATCTCCAAAGACAACTCGAAGAAACCAAGGTGAAAAGCTTTAAAATGCAGCAGTACTTTTGTCCTAAAAGGAACTGGTTTTTTTGTGAAAACTAAGATGATCTTATATCATCCAAGTGGCTGCAGGCCAAATTCTTGTCTTACATGTGTTCATACAGCTTTCATGGTTCTGAAATTTGGCTGTCCAGAGCAATATCTGAAAAGCACTGGGTGAAAAAAATGGGGTACCAAGATGCCATTAGCAGTGGTGAAAGCAAGATGTGTGTTCTATCACTTAGGAAATGACAGGGTGAAATCCAGAAAGTTTTTGAACTATGAAAGGATTTAATGATTACTGTTTGCTATCAGAATAAGGCTTGGATAGGGTTCCAGATAGAAAAGTCCATTTGATTGTTGTCTGTGACTCTTGGTTTTTTGTTTTCTTTTCTGTTCACGTATGTGTGTTACTTCATTATGAAAGGGATCATACCAGGTGAACAGTGTGATGTCAGTAGTCTGTTTGCCTGTTTTAGTTTCACCCAGTGCTATATGCCCTGCAGAGAGTGAATTTAACATTGTGCTGCACAGAAAAACAGTATTTTTTATTTTTTGTCACTGAGGGTGTAAGTCATGACTTTATGTAGAACCTAGTACAGGCAAGACAAATAAGTGATAGAGCTTGTGAAGGTAAAGCTCTGGCCACCTGTATAAAGTGTAGGTTTGGAGAAGGCTTTAGGGACCCAGGTATAAGGTGAGTTATGTAAAGTTTCATACAGTCTGTCATCTTCGATATGTAACAGGCTGTAATATTTTCATAAAGACATTCAATCACCTATACTATAAATAAAATGCAAGATTATTTGTTTTTCAGTGAGCAAGACTATTGGTCTCTTGGCACTTCGTCACTGTTTTGTCTGTACTTGGTGAAGTATCAGTGCAGGTCAGACACATTTACTATTGAAAAATGATAGTCAATGGCTTTTGGAAAGTACCTGCTTTAACCATTTCCCTTACACCAACCTGAGCAGTAGTTACCTTTACCTATGGTATCTTTCAGATTGGCCACTGGAGATGCCCAGCACTTTGCTGTAGCAACAGGAGAAAATCACAGCTGTGTTTAGGACAACAAAATTAAAAGTGTAAATTGTGAACTCTTAACAATTGAATGTTTTAGGTATATTTGTGCTTCCAAGCACTAGAAAAGTAGGAATAAAACCAATTACGATTTGAAGCTTCATTTAAACTTTTTGTTCCTTGTGCCAAAATGAATTATATTCTCTATAATGCAAATTTTCATGGAAGTAATACAAAAGGAGTGAGTACTAGGGTTCTTTTTATGAGATGTCTACATGGATTACTTACCACACAAAAGAGCACTCAATGACTATGAGTTGGGAAGAAGGGAGAGGGTACAAAATGTCAAAAGATTCAAAGGAAGAGAAAAAACAGGAGGCTGAAAAAAGCAAGCCAATTAATGAAAGCAAAACAAAGAGTATTTTGAGGAAGTCAGGTGTTGCAAGTTAAAGCTGTCCCTTGTAGCCAACACATACAGCTGATAATCCCGCTAGACACAGACCTTGGCAGCATGGTGAGGTCTAATCTTTTTATGGGGATTAACTGTTCTTCAGAATATTCTTCACTGCCTCTGGCATCAGCTTGCTTGCCTTCTGTTAGCATACAAGGTTTTCTGGTACATCTTTTATTTTTTTCTTCTTTTTTCTTCTTTCTGCACAAGTGCTAGCCTAAGCCTCTTCAGGTCTCTCTGAGACTCCTTGTGTCAAATGGATCAGCAAGATGATGTACTGTGCTCTGTCACACTCTTATGCTCTGGGTACCAGTGCTGAATGCACTGACATGATTTCATAGGATTACCTTTTGATATTCATATATTTGTTGAGTATCAATGAATATCAAAAAATAAATAAATGTCCCTTTATTTTGAACATGTATAAAGTTCAAGTGAATCAAAACAAACACTAGCACAGAGGCCTGAAGTGATTTAAAGATTACTTACCCTATAGTACTCTTACACACTAGAGAGACAAAGCCATTAGAACTTGATTCAGCCTTACTGTCTTTGTTGACTATGGAGCAAATCATGGCTGGGCTAGTCTCTGAACATGTGTTTCTTGGTTACATGGACAAACCTAGGCAAAATTCAGCCACACTGCTTCAGGGGTTCCTGACTGTGAAGGCAATCATCTTGTTTCAAGCTATTCCTGTTTATGTTGCAATGTCAGCCTGATCCTTTGTTGTTACTACTACTGGTGAATGTGTAACTGCTCCTGTTGATTGTATGCTTTTCCCTCTGAATTGTTCTTAGATGCTGAGTTGAAAAATGTGTTTATAATACAATCTGTACAAAGGGTCTTTAGAAACAATGAAAAGACATATTTGAAGTTACATGCAAGAAATAAGTTGAGTCAGACAAGTATTCTAAAACTTAAGGCAAAAATGATGGTGAATGAACTAAAACAAGGGCCAGAAGGTTAACAGCAGCCATAACCACTGGTCAGGATTTTTCTTAAGGAGAGGTCACAAATTGAGTTAGTTTATTCCCAGCACTAAGTTTAGGCTCTATGATGTATCTCAAGCCTTGCTTATGTAAATATCAACTGTACTGAAAAGCATTACTGATAATAGTGGAATTTTACAGGTTCTTCAGGGGCAAGTGTCTAACCACCAAATTGCTGTAGAAAAACTGAAAAAAGCTGCTGAAGTGTTGTTGGACACAAGGGGAGAGTTGACACCAGACAAAGATGAGATTCAGAAAA
>VZTR01033851.1:2042-21391 GCA_013400775.1 Chaetops frenatus | reverse complement strand
GACCATGTTTGGTCAATAGATTTTGGGATATTGCAGCACCTAATTGTCATGAGCTTTTAATAATTCTTTTTATGTTAGTCATATTTTAAATAAATTTTAGGTCAATAGCATTGTATGTCAATCTTGTTTCATAGTGATAGTCATTTCCATTGCTACACCAACAGTAATTTTGAGGCTGAGAGTTTTTCCAGTCTGTCCTGCTTGTAAATGAAACTCTGAAAAGTTTAATTAGCAGGTATGGTCTCCAACAGACCTTAGTAGTGTTGAAAGGGGATTAATACAGAATGAGCAGAGGACCGTGAAGTAGCAGAAGGAACTTAAAAAACAGGGATGAAAATCAGGGACAGGGAGAATTAGCAAAATACCAGAGTTTACTGAGCAAGGACTGACAGTATCACACAGGGGAAGGGGGAAGTTACAAGACTAAGACTCAAAGGCTGCTCTGGAAGCCACTTTGCCATAGTGGAAAAGACCACAGACTGGCAAAGGTGTGAACCTATGCTCACACAGTGCTTTTGAAATACCTATATGCAGAAGTATTCTCATTGCCCATCATTAGGTATCTGGTTTAGATGTTTTAGATGAATGATACAGACATTTGAAAGAGCTACGCTTTTTCAGAGGGCTGTTCAAAGTTGAAGCCTAATTTTGGGCTTCTGATCACCCTTGAAAATGTATGAGGCTTTTTTACTGAATAAACAGGGAGATTTGTCTATCTCGGTTGGCCACCTGAGTTATAATTGAGTATAACCCTTTGCCTTCTATATCATTGAGACCAAAGTCTAAATTTGGGGGTATTTCATTTAGTAATATTCTAATATAATTTTATTACGTGTTGTATATTCATTGCTCTAAAAACTCCACACGTGGCTGACTGTCATCCAAGTGTATGGGGGTCTGACTTTTAAAAGATATTATTTGCAGAGTCACTGCAATAAGGCATCTGGAGTTAATCAGCAAGAAGCCTTATGAGAGAGAGCTCTGTTTATGTTTCATATGTAGTCTGCTGTCTCACAATCCATATGTTAGAACATGCATGCAATATGTTAACATTATCATTGTTAGATTCCAAATGGAAAGAGCTCAATCAAGTTACGTCTGAGAGACAACAAAAACTGGAGGAGTCTTCAAATTACCTGACCCAGTTCCAGACAGCAGAAACTCAGCTAAAGCACTGGCTTGTAGAAAAGGAGCTTATGGTCAGTGTGCTGGGACCATTATCCATTGATCCTAATATGCTGAACACACAAAAGCAACAGGTTCAGGTGAGTAGTGCCAACACACCCTATTGATTGAAGTTTCTTCTGCCTTTCTGCTATTAGCAAAGGACTATTTTGCATCTAGAGTACAGCATGGTTAGTATAAGCCATTAGATTTGTTTATCTTTAGGTATCAGCTTATGTCACACTTGACTATAGTAATTACAGGCAAAAACTATCATGAGACTGAAAAGAGATCAGAACAGGTAAAGAAAAATGTTGAGGGGACATTGATTCTCTGATACATCTTTTTGTTTTGGCCATACTGTGATTTCTCTGTGGTGGAATGAATTTTATTAATTTGACATTTTACTGTCATTCCTCATATAGTCTATGATTAGAACTAGCTTTTTGAGATTTTATTCCCTTGACTGTGCCAGCAGCTAACAAAAATATGAAGGCAAGTGAAATGCACTACTGTGGATAGATATGGGGCCAAGAGTGTCAAAGACAGAAGAAAAAGTATATTGAAAAAGTGGAATAATTTACTGACAGCAACACAGCAAACTGCAGACAAAAGAAACAATGTGAAATCAGATGAGGTTGCAGAAGGCAGAAAATTTAATTTCAAACATTTCTATTGCTGCCAGTTACTTTAAACTGGTGGGAAATTATTTGTTTTTGAAATAAGTGTTATTAAAGCTTTAATATCAGTATTTTTAAAAATGAAATGTTTAAAACATGAACTATATTCTAATACTGTGTAAAATACTGTGATATTGGTTTGTAAGTGCTTCAGAAGTCTAGACAGATGGCAGAAGACTATCATGTATCACTTCACAGTCCTTAAAAGTTCAACCTAATTGACATAAAAGGGTTTGCAATGTTCTGTAAAGTAAAACCATTATATTTGTCCCTTCTTTTGCAAGCACTGTGACTTACTGTAAAAAAAAAAAAAATGAGAACCAGTGATATAAACTCTAAAGGTCTTACGTTACACATTCAGTCATTCTGTGAATTAGCCAAATAGTCTCTGTTCCATAATAATACATTGTGATATGATGTCAGAATACACCTTCTTTGAAGTTCTATTTTAAGACAAATATCAAAACTGTCTAGGAAAGAAGACACTGCTTGAAACTAAACAGCACTTATTTTGCTTGGTGTGGTTACTTAATTACTGTAGTATTAACAGAATTCAGTGTTTACTTTTATCTCTTAGTTGAATTTCTATTAGATGATGTGTAAGTTCACCTCATTTTTTTTCTGTTTCTTTTGATGTAAATACTTGGAAACAACAGAGTTTATGTAGAAGGCACATTTATTTCACTGGCTTTTAGACTTGGATACACTCAATAAGAGAGCTTAGTTACAACAAGTCCTACCTGATTTTTTGTCAGGAGCACTTTTTTCTTTAATGAAGTAAATTCTTTTTAAAATTCTCTTTTTTCCCCCCTAGATTCTGCTCAAAGAGTTTGACACCAGCAAGCCACACTATGAGCAGTTAACTAGGGCTGGGGAGGGGATTTTGGAGAGACCTGGTGAACATCCGCCCTCACATGAAATTGTAAAAGAGCAGCTGGCAGCTGTGGCACAGAAGTGGGACAGTCTAACCAGCCAGCTGAAGAAGAGATGTGACCGAATTGACCAAGCCATTGTGAAAAGCACAGAGTATCAAAGTTTACTCAGAAGTCTGTCTGATAAGCTAAGTGCCTTGGATAGTAAACTCAGCAGCAGCCTGGCTGTGAGTACACAACCTGATGCAGTGAAACAACAGCTGGAAATTGCTAAAGAAATGAAGAAGGAAATAGAACAGGAAATGAAGAATATAAATGCAGCACAAACTCTTTGTGAAGAGCTGTCAACACTGGTTGGGGAAGAGTATTTGAAAGCAGAGCTTACAAGACAGTTAGACAGCATCTTAAAATCATTTAAGGATATTGAGCAAAAATCAGGTTAGTATTTATTTAAAGAAAAACAGTAACTTAGGCATAAATAAAAAGCTTTGTGATAGAGGTGTTGGGTGAACTGAGCCTGGTGCCAGCTCTCTGATCCAGTCCAACCCCCAAGCAGTTGTACATTAGAACTTAGAAGAACTGCCATGCCTTGAAAAGGTAAGAACAATGCTTAGGATCTCTAGTGAATAGTTTGGGAGAGAATTTGGAGTAAAATAGCAAGGCTGCTTTAGTCAAGTCTTCCTTCAGGTGCATCTTCACTGAATTAGAACACCAAAAGAGGGTACTGTTCATTGAGCTACTCAACTTTATAGGGGCAGAGTATAAGCCAAAATGATAATTTCTAGGCAAACACCAGTTAATGGCTTAGTGAAACACAGTGGTAATTGTATAAAACTGCCTGTGACAGAAAGGGGCTGGTAGTCTGCAGCCTTTCCTTACCTTGTGAACAGAACTGAGCAAAAAGTATATACACAGCAAGTGATATCATACTTTATCCTCCCTAGCAGCCTCAGTTTTGGGTTTTTAATTTCCTCTGGTCAGGAGGAACTTCAAAGAATCTCCCTAGGAACATGTATTGCCTATAGGCCATGAGTTAGACACTACTAGGTTATGCCACTTAATATTCCCTGTGCTTACACTTCATAGTATCATGAAGCAGAATTATGTGGTTTTTACCACCAAAATCTGCCTGAATGGGATCCATGTAGACACAGACTGGATAATCTCACCGCTTTTGAGTCATGTCTTAATGCCTTCACTGCTCTGCTGTATTACAGGAATGAGTCTGCCCCTTGCAAGAAACCTAGTTGTCTGCCAGTCAAACCCCACATACTAAGGACTGGCTTTCTTTAAATTAATGATCATGCATAATAGAATCAATATTAGTTGGTTTTTTTTTTTCACTGAATACTAGTGTGTTCTGATAATAAACCTCTGTGCTGCCTTCACCTTTGTAGACAACCACGTTCAGCAGCTTCAGTCAGCGTACACCACTTCCCATCAGTTCCAGCAAATGTCTAAGGACTTTCAGGCCTGGCTTAGCAAAAAGAAAGAAGAGCTGAACCAGGCTCGTCCTGTGTCAGCCAAACTTGATGCCTTGCAATCACTGATTGAAGAACAGGAAGATTTTAAAAAGACAATGACTGATCAGATTAGTTCATATGAAAGAATTGTTGCAGAAGGAGAAAGTATCTTACAGAAGACTCAAGGAGATGACAAAACAGAGTTACAATCCCAAATTGCCACACTCAAGAATAACTGGGATGAAATGAATAAACAGATGAAAGAGAGGGAAGATAAATTGGCAGATTGTCTGGAGAAAGCCCTCAAATACAAGCAGCATGTAGAAAATTTGCAGCCATGGATAGAGAAGTGTCAAAGCAACCTGTGTGAATTAAAAGTTGGCATAAACCCTGTTGAAATAGAGGATTCTATTGTTCAGGTGAGGGCGTGGCAGAAGGACCTGGATAAACACCATGGGATGGTGGAACTGCTAAATAATTCTGCTGAAAATTTGCTCAATGCAAGTCAAACAGATAAAGAAATTGTTCAAGAAGAAACTAAGATGTTGAATCAGAATGTGAAGGTGGTTACAGAACAGTTACATAAGAAGAGAGAGTGCTTGGAAAATATGGCACAAAGACTGAAAGAGTTTCAGGACTCATCCAGGGAAACTGAAAGACAACTTAAAAGTGCCAAAGAGCATCTGGAAGCTCATGACTCACTTGGACCTCAATCATTCAGTAACAAACACCTGACAATGATACAGGCCCAGCAGAAAGCTTTGCAAGCTCTAAAACCTCACGTCGATTTAGCAAAAAAGCTTGCCCAAGACCTGGTGGTAGAAGCTTCTGATTCAGCAGGTGTTTCTGACCTCTTACTCCAAGCTGAATCTTTGGAGCAAGAATACACTGCAGTGAAGCAGCAAGTTGAGGATAGGTGCTCATTCCTAGAGACCAAACTTCAGGGAATTGGCCATTTCCAAAACAACATCCGAGAGATGTTCTCTCAGTTTGCAGAGTTTGATGATGAACTTGATAGCATGGCTCCAGTGGGGAGAGATCTCAAGGTACTGCACTCACAGAGAGAGGACATAAAACATTTCATGAAAAAGTTGGAGGATCTTATAATGAATAATGAAAATGCTAATAAAAACTGTAAAATTATGCTAGCCACAGAAGCTGAAGCTTCTCCTGATCTTGTTGGTATAAAGAGAGACTTGGAAGCACTAAATAAACAGTGCAACAAGCTGCTAGACAGAGCAAAAGCCAGGGAAGATCAAGTGGAGGGTACTATTTGCCGTGTTGAGGAGTTTTACAGTAAGCTAAAAGAATTTTCCACTCTCCTTGGGAGAGCTGAAGAACATGAAGAGTCACAAGGTCCTGTTGGAATGGAAACAGAGGCTATTAATCAGCAGCTGAATACATTCAAGGTAGGGAGATTGCTTTCTTACTATTATAAAGTATTTTACCACAGTACCATTTTATTAAACATCGTAGTGAAAGGGATTGGTTAAGTGCAGACCTTAGAGGAGTCTTGTTTCACAGCAGTCTGTCCTGTATGCTTTTTAATCTGTTTTAAATGGGGATCTTATGCTCCAGAGAAGCTTTCCTTTGATACAGCTTGACAGACATTGGGAATTTTGCAGCTCAGCTTCCAGTTCCTGCACCCCAATTCCCTCTTCACCTCTATTCACTATCTTGTTACCTTCTGTAATCCATCTGCCTTTCTGTTTTTGAGAAACTGCACATTGTCTCTATTTGATGTCCAAGTATTACACAACTTCTATGTTCATAGGGGTGTGAATTTTAGACTCCAGTGCTCACATACCAGCCCACATTCACTTTGCCTATCTGAGTAGTTTTTGCAGTAGTAATTCTTTTTCACCTGGATATAGGTTTCAGCATATTTAGGTTTAAGGTTTTTTTAGGTTTGCCATTTTCTGCTTTGATACACTGGCCAGTTTTACCTCACTGAATTCCACCCTTACCTAGAAACATCCTAATAAAAGGAAAACAGGCAAAATAATCCCCCTATTATATTGGGAGTTTTCTGTAGCATCCTTATCCAAAATGCATTCCAGAGCTTCTGTGTGTAGCTTTTTTAATATGCCAGCTAGCAATCCATGTCCAGCTCAAAAAAATGCATTGCAGTGACAGTGAGTGTTAATTGAGCTTTTCTGCTGAAATAGGTACAGATATTTTCTTGGTTTAGGTTACAATAAATTAATTTCCAGTGCTCACCAGAAAGATTTATAGATATAAGCAGTGTTTGAAAAAGATCATGAATCTCCTAATGGCTATATAGTAGCACTGAATATTCTGCACTGCTTTTGTTTCTTACCAATATAATATTGATTCAAATATTTGTATGACTTGTACATTAGTTGACACTTAATGATTAAGCCAAACCTTCATTGAAGGATTTGATAAGCCATGCTGTTAAAATTGGATTACCTTGGAAAAGTCATTACATGGCTGGCCCAACAGAGGGGGTATTTTGCTTGTTTAAGCTGTATTAGAAAGGAAAATTAAACAAGAAAACTTTAACCTGGAAATTTCAAATGGAAGTTACTGTGAGTTTTGATGATCTTTGAGAATGCATAAATAGACACAAAAATCTTGAACAAATAATTACATTATGAGGAGGTTCCATTAGACTGGAAGGATTAAAATTGTATGCCAGTCTATCCTAACAAGTCTGTCTCGATTTAAAAGAGAAACAAATGGCTTTTCTTTGTATACGGTTAGTAAAACACTTTGGATATTGGAAAATAGCAACAGCTCCTGCTGTGAATACTCTTGCTGTACAGGGCTTCAGTTGCAGCCAGTTTGGGATCTCTGATTTCACCACATTTCTTACATTTTCAAACATTAGGTGCAGCTTCAGGTCTTTGTTAATGAATATTTTATACAATGAATTGTATGAGTACAAATACGTATTCTGTTATAAAGAAAAATGTGTCTGAAGTGTTGCAACCTGATGAGTGGATAGTAGAAAATCCAGTTCCCTGTGTGTTGTCCCAGTGTTGTAGTTCATCAGGGCACTGGACACTACACAGCAATTGAACTGTTTGGGAGTGAGAGACCTCTGCAGACCTGTGGGGTGATAGCATTCCTGAAATACAAGAGCTTATGTGGTAAGAAGACCAAAAAAACCTGGGGAGACATAAAGGAGAACAGTGATAGCAGTGTGTTTATATCCAGAAATCTACTCTGGAATTATATTTATAAGCTTAGAAATGTGTTTTGCTTGAAGCAACTATTTTAGGCCATGATTTTGCTTATGATTAAAAACACAATGCCATTAAACAGGAGGTGAAGAAAGATGAAAAAGTGAAGGGGTTGTTTAAATAAGTGAAAAGCAAATGCAGAAATAAAACAGCAGAGTGGGTAGCCTTTGTAGAAGGGAAATAGGGAGATAATAATGGGAGAATTTACTAAGTGAGAGTGTAGTTAGTAGAGGGATACTGATAGCAGGATAGGGAATAACTCTCCTAATGCTTGGTGTCAGTGCTAGTGGGGCATATCAAAATTCCAGTAAGTAATCTATCTGTCTGTATTCTTGGCCCTTCCAGAGAGCAGTTCTACCTGAGGCAGCAAAGTGTAGGGAGACTGGATGCCACAGATCCTGCTCCACTCGTGGTGTGTTTGTGTTTGCTCACACGTTTGTGCACGTACGCAAACACACACAACCTGAAAATGTGGCTGTGGCCACAAAACCACTGTCTGGCTCCTTATGTCTTTAGCTTCTGTGGTCAGCTACAGTCAACTTCAGTTCCTCAAGAGTAAAGCAAAGGAGTTGTTCGTTGGTATAGATGTACTAACATGAAATCTTCACTCTCTTCAGGGAAGGATCTCGTGTAATGGGCCAGAGGTGGTTTTTGTGGTTTAACCAATTTTTATGTACAAAGAGTTAGGGCTGCATGTATCTTCTTGGCATGACATTAAAACACATAATGTTTTTTAAAAAATAAACTGGCTTTGATTTATATTATATATATCTATATTTAAAATACATATGCATACTTGTTTTATTTATGTTTCTTCTTTGTGATGTGCTTATTCCAGTCAGTATACAGTGTTAAATTGTAAGTAGTTGCTGTCAGTGTTAAACTATATTTATTTACAGTGCAGTTGTAAAATTTGCTTTCTGTAAATGAAAATCTTCAGAGCAGTTAATTTCAAAGTAGAACCATGACTCTTACTTCAGAAAGTGTAGAGTCAAATGAAGAATTTATATCAATTGATATGAAACACACACAAAAAAATTTACTAATTAACTTGACTTTGTAAGACACTTTTTACCCCAAAGTCTCTATGCAATGTGTAGATTAGCCCTGAAAGGAAATTTCAGTAAATTAGGTTTGTTAAGGTACACTGAGTCTGCCACCATTCTTCTAAAGCAAAACAAAAAAGAATTGTGCAAATGGACTGAACCAAACACTCTGGGTTTGAGTAGCTGCACAGTACTAGAATGTTTGCACTTGGAGAAGCATTTGCAGCTGATTTCTCTCTGAAATAGAGAAAGAACCCAAAGCTGAATTACTTTATTTTTTGAAACTTTTTCACAATTCTTTGTATTATCATTAAAATGCATTCTTCTCAGTAAAATCAACATGGCAGTGTTACAGCTTTCATGAGTATGTGGTTCATCTGATCTTTGCTTTTATTTTTGGAATAAAAGTAGATATAGTCATTAGAGGTTGCCTTCTAATTGGACTTTATGGGAATTTTTAGGCAGCCTGAGTATTCCTGCCAATGAGCTTGAACTAAGATTTTAATTGGCTTATGTTATAGAACCACAGAATTGTTTAGGTTGGAAAAGACCTTTAAGAACATCAAGTCAGCACTGCCAAGTTCACCGTTAACTGTGTCCCTAAATGACACATGTCTTGCTAGTTGTGTAGAGGGTGTCTGTCCTCTCATTTTCTCTTTGAAGGCAAATAATGTTGAAAACATAATCAGAAGCTTCTCTTTTAGTTTCTTTTTGAGCTAAATGTTGCACACCCCCTGCGCTGTTTACTAACCCTAGAATAAGATACTGAAATCTCCCATGGGATTTACTACCGTTAAGGTCTGTATTGAAAAGCAAAGGTAATATAAGCAACTATTATAATTTTTAAGAGTCGCAATTTGAAAGTGACTTATCTATCATACAAAAGTCTTCAGCAGAAGTAGTGGAAAACGGTAAACTATTTTTTAACTGTTAAAATAATTTTGCTGTTGAACAAATACAGACTAAATTCAGTTACAGACTTTTCCCATAAAATCATGCAGCACTTTCTAAATTCGGCAATGGTCTATCTGGCTTTGGTTGTTTTGGCTGAAAATAACCATGGATGATAGGACCTTCCATCAAAAGCATCTAAAATTCTTTTTGCGTCTTTACCATTGTAGTATATTCTCTGCTAGAGAATCCAGAGGTGATTATCTCTTTGGCATAACCCAAATGTTAAATGGCTGCTCACCAGAGAGAAGGAAGAGGGAATTTGTTTTGCATGACCTTAGTTAGATATGTAGCTGACTGTTTATCAAGTAAATCAATAAACATGAAGTGTGGTATGTTTGCATTTCTTGCATACAGTGTACTCTGCTTGCTGCTCAATGCAGAAAGCTCAGGCTGATTGTAGTGAATGCACTGTGTTAAGCTTTAGCACTAAGTGCCTTATGCTGTCTTTAAACTGGGGTCTGAATTGTCCCTATAACTGATGGCTGCTGTCACACAAGCAGCTCAGGTCATTAGGGGCATGGCTTCCACTGGAGTGGAGTGGCTTGGTCATGGCAGCTCCTCCTGTGCTGTTGGCAAGTTACCTGTGAGTCTCCCAACCCTGCACCTCTGTGATTATGAGCTAGAAGTGTAGGTGCAAAGTGTTGAACTGTATTTAAAAGATGTCAGTTTCCAAAACCGGAATCTTTGTCCTGATAGGCTGGTTTTGGGCTGCAATAAATCGCATTGGAGGGGGGAAAAGCAAACAAACAAACAAAATCTTTCAGATGTAGTTAATTTTTTCCCTAATATTTTAATGTTTCTTTCAGTGGAGTTGGATTCTTCAGGAGTGGCTGCCCTGTCAGCCAACGCCACCCTAAGCACTTGCCTCAGGGCCAGTGACCAGACTGAAAATTGTCAAAACTGGACTGAACATCTCACTTTGCATGTCAGGTGGAGCAATGTGTGACTGTTCCAACACTTAATCTAAACGCTAGGCGAGTTTGGGGGATTTCTTTTTTAAAATAATACAGAGGTAAAGTTTCGGTGTAACTTTGAGAAGGAAGCGTCCATTGAAATGACGGCTTTATCGGACGGGGCGATGGGGTGCGGGCGCGGCTAAAGCGCTGCTTCCTTCCCAGAGTCTCTCCCGGGAAGGCAGGCGGCTCAGGAGCGGGCTGGGGCGGGAGTGATGTCAGCGCCGGGCGGGCGGCGGAGCGTCCCCGCCGCCTGCCCCGGCCAGCCCCCTGCACGGCACCGAGCGAGCAGCGAAGGCGCGGGCGGCTGAGGAGATAAGGAGGCGGCGGGGAGGGACGGAGGGAGGGGAGCCCCCGGGGGCAGCCCCCAGAGCGGCGCTGCGGGCGCGGGCGGGCCGGTAGCAGATGTTGCTTGAAGAGCGGAGCGGGGCGTTCCTGGCGGCTGGAGCGGGGCGAGCCGGGGCGCTGGGCGGCCGCGCCGGGCGGGACGCGCCGGCGCTGCACGGCGGGGGTTTCCCTCCTCCCTCGGCTCCTCAGCAGCTGCGCCTCAGAAATGAGGAGGAGGCGAGGGCAGCCCGCTAGCTGCAGCTTGTAGCCGGGACCTGCCGAATGTAAACCTGCCGTGCCTTCGGGGAACGCGCCACGCTTGCTCGGCTCTGCAGCTGCCTTAAAGAGCTCTCCAGGATGGCATCGGGAGAATCGGTCTGAAACATTCGTTTTCCGACGGTCTGCTCAGAGGACGCATTGGCTTGGCTGCTAGAAAGTGATGTTTTCCTGTGGGACTTGTGGAGGCACCAGGAACAAGCGTGTTACAAGAGGAGGATAAGCTGCCTTTCAGATCAAGGTTATTTATAGCTACTGCCAAAAAAGTAAAGGGCTGGTTTATTATTCTTACTGTTCTGGATTTAACTTATTTCCCCCCACCCCCAAGGATTTTCTCCGTGCCTTGGTCAGGACCATACAAGCCACTGTGGATTCTGTCTTTTTAAGCTGCCACACCATGTTTTATTTATAAAGGAGATGGGACCCTGCAAGCCTGCTAAATGGATTACAGTTAAGCAGTCATGTACATAAGATAATGTACTGCCTTCTGTAGCACTTGTTCATTTGAAGGCTTACTTGGGAGATTTCAGATACAGATTCTGACCTGGAAAAATAAATGAAGCCTTCCACTGAATGTTTGAAATATTTGGCTATTGCTGATTTCTGCTATAATTTGTTTTTCTGTGACATTGGGACATTTCTATTACTTTCTTACTGAAGCACTTTATATTTTGGGGGGTGGGAAACATAGCCAGGTAAAGTCAAATTTAAACGGATGCACTGATTATGAATGACCTCAGCCAATTCATATCTTATGATGTATATTTTTCTATCTATGCATCTTATGCTAAGGGCAAGTTTACTATTTCTTCAGATTGCTAGCGTTTTTTAAATGTTTGCCCTGAATCTGTGAAAACAGAGGTGTACTTTCACCATGGGGAAGCCACTTAGCAGGCCAGACTGTCTACGTCAGAATCCCCCGTGTGTTGGCAAAGGGGAAGAAGATGAAGATCTAAATATTGAAGACTGCTACGTTCCCCAGAGGTCTATCTATGACACTGTGAGGTTGAATGAACAGATTGATTCAGGCTCCAAGGGCAGCCTCTCTTCGAGGCATTTCACAGACCGGACCTTACCCTACAGTCACAGAACACTGGACATCAGTACTTTGTGCTCCAATGGTGCCCTTACTTCTTCCAGTGTTTTTGAGCTGCGAAGCCGTGAAGCCAACAAGTTAGATGAAAAAATGATCTTTGATGCTCTTAAACTGAACAGCGATATAATTCGGACAGCAGGGTTACCCAAAGCAAAGTCTCACACCGAAAAGAAGGAGCACAGACGATCGTGGAGAATGCTTGTTCCACCCAGCTTCCCAGATTACACTAACAGAAGTGAAAGCTCCTTCAATGAAACTGCTGATCTGTCAGAGGCAGCTAGACTAGGCAAGTGCAAATGGGGTACGAATTCTCTTACTTCTGAAGAGGATGATTCTGGTTTATGCAGCCCTCCAACAGAAAGGGAAGATAAACAAGATACACTGTTAGCAGGGGAGCAAACTCAAATACGAAGTCTGTCTTCTGCAGAAGATATCCATCCAGTAGATCAGTTCAGACCATATATCCCAGCAATTTGCAGAGAGCAGCAAACCCCACTGGTTGCAGGCATGAGTGTCCCTGTCAGAGAAAGCTGCAGACTGGCTTTGCACGACATTTTACCCTCTGGAAAAGTAAAACAAAACAATGCCCAGACACGTGAGAGTGATCAGGAAGAGATGGAGGGGAAATACTCTCACTTACAAGGTTTCAAAGAGACAATTCTGTCACACGAAGATCCTCTTCAAGGTGATGGAAGAAGTAATGGCAAAAATGAAGTGGAAAATGCATATGAAGTTCATGAAAAAACTCAAATACGAGTCACAACAGTAGAGGAGGATTATGTGGATGATGCATCTCCTCATGTAGAAATTTATTACACTAATGCTGCTGTAAATACTAGTGATTTGGATTTTGCAAAATATGAAATTTTATCTGATACGGAGGAATGCAGTGTAGCATGTACAGGATCAAACGAAATGGCATTTTCTGTTCAACTGCTTGAATTAGATAGTACTGTAAACTGCCCAAAAGCTTTCCCAGGGAGAAACAAAGGCAATATCTGGACTACTGGCATCCAAGACACCTTGGATACAGTCTGCAATGGCCTCTTGTCCAGCAAGGTAATTAAAAAAAAATTCCATAGATTTGTGAAATAGTTATAATTTAACCGTAAAGATATTTGTTTAAAACTCTGCAAGTTTTGCCATTTTTGCAAAAATGCAACTTTTAAAAAAAGAATTAATAATTAAGCAAATGCAGTGATCAGTGTCATTTACATAGCACACATAGGGTGTCCAAGATCGGTGAAATAGTCAGTATGGAAGATGAATTGGGGGCAAAATCTGAGGGGGTGATTGCTCCAGCTGTTTTGAGCAGGGTTATTTATTGCCCAGCTGGTGCCTGTTCCTCCGGACGTGGAATGCCTCCTCCGTGCTCTGTGTTGGTGCTCGGTGTCTGCGCTGAGTGCGGTCGCAGGCAATGCCATTCAAGGGCAGCTACGGCCCATGTGTTCAGCCTGAGCAGCCTTACTCATCAAGGTATAAGCAACAGTATCAGATGGTTGTGGTTTCCAGAGCAGGCAGATTAAAGTCTCACCGCGTCTTCTGAAAGTTGCCTTTTGCATTTGCGTGCCAGAAAGCAGATCTGACATTACGGTAGTATTTTACAAGCACAGGATCTTGCAGTGCTTTGTGAGTAGTGGATGAGGTAAGAGAGTAAGGGAAGCTTTGTAATAAGGAAAGGGTGTTTGTCGGGTCTGTAATTTTTTTCTTCCCACTCTGGTTGAAATCTGAGATACTTCAAGCTTTGTTGCTAAGTTGTTCTGGTAAACTTTGGCCTCAGCAATAATTGTAATTTATTTTAAGCTTCTCTCCACAAAGAATGTGTGCATTTTTAAAGGGCAGATTATGGAGATCAGTTCCCTCTGTGGTAGGACGTTGTTCTCATAAGATGAGACTTTATGGCACATAAAAGAAGAATTTGTTATTGATTCTATGTTGAAATATTATTCTGTCTCCTCCCTACCCTACAGTCAAAAAAACACAAGCATTTTCCTTCTTCTAGGGGCTGCCAACTCATTGCATGCTCTCAGTTTTCATGTAGCCACAGTCTTAGAGTTTTTAGGGGTTTTTTTTGTCCGTAGGAACAAATCTCTTAGGGGTGCTTAATTTATTTTACCCCTCATGTCCAGTGTATTTGCTGTAGCTTCCAGATTAATTTGTCAAGCTGGTGGAAGTGTGCTCAGCCACCTGAGGTCTGCAGCTTTAAAAGCAATCACTTGCCATAGTGTGTTTGGTGCAAAAGAGGAGAGTTGCTGGTACATTCAGAGTGATCTCTGCTTTTCAGGATGCTGAGAAAGGTTGCTTTGAATGCACTAAGTGTACACCAAAACTGTTACTGAATGCTGCTATAGAAATTGAAGGATTTAGGGTCAAAAGTTGAGCATTCTTTAGCATTGTTTATTCATTGGTTATTTTTCACTGGCCTGTGTAATTAATTCAGGGGCTTCAGGCCATTTTCTGATCTCATTGACACTTGTGTCAGTGCAGCTTAATGCTGCTGAATACAAATGGTGATCTACATTGCAGTTGCTAGTGGTAATAATCTGGCTCTATAAAAGCTTAAATACCTGCGAGAGTAAAATAAAGCAAACACAAAACTGCTCAAACTGCTGTTGGGCACGGTCAAAGCCTTGGCAATTTGCAAGAGTATCCTTTGCATGAAGGCCCATTTTCCTGGGTGTCTGCTGGGATACTGTTTCAAGAGTATCTGTGGTGTCTCTTCCTCACTTGTTACCATTATCATCTCCTAAACCGTTTTTAAAATATCTCTTCCTTCACTGTTTCTTTGACTTAAAACTTTGGCTTTGATTCTAATTTGGAAAAAAATGCCCAGTTGTCTCTCTGGGGCTGCACCATTTTTTGTTAGATTTTATTGATAGATAATTAAACAGAAGGAGTTCTCCAGTCTTTTTCTCCATTTTCGTCTCTCAGAGGTTTTCTTTTTTCACCTTGCAAAACTTCCACCCCCTCTCTTTTTCTCTGTCTCTTTCCTTCCTATCTAAAACTACTCATGGAAATGTATGCCATTTCCCTTTCTTTGGTGTATTGAATTTACTCTGTTTAGATTGAGTCTATTCTGTTTAGATTTATTAATGCTTTTTGAGGAAGGTCCTGAAAAGGAATGGCTTCCTTTCTTCTAGGCCCCAGGTTTTTGGTTTTTTTTTTTTGTTTTTTTTTTTGCATACGGTCATGTAAACATGCATTTTATGCTAGAAGTTACCATGTTTCATGTCTGTTTTGGGTTTCACCGGCAGGTATTCCAGAAAGAAGAAATTGAACCCTTACAAGTAAAACAACAGGAAGTAAATTGGTTGGGTCAGGGCCTTATTCAGAGTGCTGCTAAAAGTACCAACACAGAAAACCTTGAACATGACCTTGAAGATGTCAACACCCGATGGAAGACTCTTAATAAGAAGGTTATTATCTTGTATACTGTTCTGCTTTTGTTGTGTTCTGCCTTTTAGTTATTGCTTGCTGATGTCTTTCAAAGTACAGGAAATTAAATATTCACTGACAATATGAATTGTATTTGCTTTACACAGTCACTTTGTTTATAATTGTAAGGATAAGATTTATATTGCTAATAGCCGGAGGTGTTGCTGTAATTTATAAGGTTTTGCCAAACTTTCTCTAGGTCTGTCCTGGATTTTTATTCAGGAAAGGCTCAGAGAATCATGGAATGGTTGGGGTTGGAAGGGGTCCCTGGAGATCCAGTCCCACTTTCAGTCACTGAATATCTTTTCACTTTGTTGTGTTTGCTCATGTACACTGTTGTACCTGCACAGTGCACAGAGCAATGATACAGCCCAGCTTTGTGTGACTGGTGGAATGTTTGCTTTGCAGCACCTTAAGGATTGTATTGCTTGAGGCATCAGAAAGTACCACTGCATTGAAAAACTGGCTGTAGATGTTTTTCTGTACTTTTCAAAATTCTTCTTTCAGCAGTAGCTGCTGTTGGAAAATGGAAATGAAAATGGGAAGTAGAAGTGGTGTTCATCTGCTTCTGCTCTCTTCCTGAAGGAGTGATGCAGCAGAACCAGAGACACCTGCCGTTTACATATTTGCCTTCTCCTTTCCTATTTTTATTTCTCATTGATGGCATTATTGGCCCTTATTAAGAGCTGCTGCTTTGGATTCCTGGCTCATTCTTTCTATAAGGAAAATACAGACCATCTGAAATGCAAGCATCTTATCAATATATTTCATAATATACTGTAGCTGTATAAAACAGGAGTATCTTCTAAGGAGTTGCTAGAGCAGGCTGATTTACTGGGAGTCAGTCTGTTCTTTTCATTGAATGTCTCCAGACCCAAGAGATTCATGCTGAATTGTGACACAGTGCTGTTATGAACAGTTACAAAAACTGTATTTATTAGTGATATTGACAGATGTTCTAGAGATTTTGACTAATTATTTCACAGAAATTAAATGAATAGGTGAGATCCTTTACTGTTTTTTCAGGTTGCCCAGCGTGCTGCGCAATTGCAGGAAGCCCTGCTCCACTGTGGGAGATTTCAGGATGCCCTTGAATCTCTGCTTAGCTGGCTCATTGATACAGAAGATCTTGTGGCTAATCAGAAACCACCATCTGCTGAATTCAAAGTTGTCAAGGCCCAAATACAAGAACAGAAGGTAAGTGAAATGGTTTCAGAAACTCTTTCCTTCCACCGGATCAATGCGAATAAATTTCCAGTCTTTGGCAAAGCATAATATCTATTTGAGTGTATTATATTACACTGGGGTATGCTGAGGTGTTTAAACGAGCCATCTGTTCAAAACTCAGGACTTTGTCTAGGGCTGGGAGAAGTGCTCATCTTCTTGGATGTAGAGAGTGTGATACTGTGCAATCTGAGCTCTGGTTAGAATTATTAACGTTATCTGGAAAGAATGTTAAAGATCCATTGGAAAAAGGGAAAGCATAAAATCTAGCATTTGGCCATTTGAAAGGTATGAAAGAAAACCTGGTAAATATTCACTCTAGTACTACCAAGATAAGATTGCAGATTACGGACTTAAATACTTGGCTCTTGATCTTCATGTGGTCGTTGTTGATGACTAGTTGGAATCCAGTTGGGAAATGGCCTGTGCTAATATAGAAACTCTATCAGTGTCATCAAATTTGGCATATTTTAATAATGGTTATTGAAAAAGGAATGATAATGTAGCTGATAAAACATAGAATTCATGCAGTTGGACTTTGTGGCTCCCTGCCACCCAAGGATTTAATATAAATTTATGGCCAGTACAGATTGTCATCTTGGGATATCTGCAGTGGCAAAATGTTAATGTGACCAAAGGCACCTAGGGAATGGAGGAAGGGAGGATTGCAGACAGAGACATGTTTTATTCTTCACAGAGAAGTTAGTGTACTACACTAGACTGGTGAACACAATTGTATCTCATACAAGTCATGAGTTGATTATACAATAGTTTCAGTATCTATTTTCCCATCTCTCTGTGTATCAGAATTACCTCTGTGATGCCAAACCTGGAAAGGCAGGCAATTTTCCCATAAACGTTCCTATAAAATGTAACTTAATTCTAAATAGCTGGATGTTCACTTTTTGGGCTGCCACACATCCTTACCTCAGAGAAACCACGGTTGCTATTTGGCCTCCGGTGTTCTTAGGAAAACAACTGAGAAACTAAAATGAGCCTGTGTTGGTCAGGGTAGGGGTTGATGTGTGTTATGTGTGTCCCTTTGATTAGCATTGTTCACACTTCTATCACAATATAGGCATTGTGGTTTAGTTCTTGGCTTTGTTTTTTGGTTTTTTTTTTATGATTTAACGGCTTTTCAAGAAGTCTACTGGTGTTACGTTTGCATTATTGCAACATTTCTCAATCAGCTGGTGCTTGATTGCTTTCTCCATCTCTGTAGCTTCTGCAGAGGCTGCTGGATGACCGCAAGCCAACTGTCGAGGCAATCAAGCGCGAAGGGGAGAAAATTGCAGAGTCAGCAGAGCCTGCTGATAGAGTGAAAATCCTGAAACAGCTGAGTTTCCTGGACAGTCGATGGGATGCCTTGCTCAGTAAAGCTGAAACAAGGTACTTGAAATTCTTTCATGGATTTGAAAAATGTAGACGTGGCATGTGATGGATGTTTAGAAGCAGCATGTGGAACTCTAGAGTGTGAAGTACTATCATTCTTCCGATTGCATTATGTCTTTATGTCTTGATGTTGATATAATGAGTCCTCTGAGGGAAAAGTGGAGAAAAGTGACCTGAAGAGACCAAGAGCTCTTAAAAAAAAATTCAGTCTAAGATGTGATAATCTGCTAGGATCAGCTACATATGTGTCTTCTGAATACTTTGTCTCTGTTATTTATTTGGAATGCAAATGTTTTGAGGCAAGAACCTGTTTTGCAATAGAATCAAGTGCAAATTTTACATCTAATTAATAATGATATTCCATTGGAACTTCAAAGTCCTGAATTGCTGCTACAAAGAAGGGACACTCGGTCATTTCCTTTTTTTTTTTTTTTTTTGTTTTAATATCATCTACATAATTAGTTTCTGCAGCTTGGAGGTGTTCATAATATCAGTTGCAGATGCATGCAAGGTGCTGAGCTCCCTTAGTTTTCAAGTAGAAGAAGGACCTTTAAAGTATATTGAAGTATATTCTAGCAACACAGAAAACCCTACCTCTTAAAAGACATTGTGGTCGGTCCAACTCAAGTTCCAATTAAAAAAACTCAAATAAAATGCATGCACATAGTATCTGTGTAAACACAGACTTACATTTATGAGTTGTTGTCAATGTATAAAATACCTGTAAAGTTATGAACTGTAAAGTGTCTTTGAAGAAATTTGTGTTGAAAGGGTTACTGAACATATTTTCTAGGTAGAGATTGAAGAAGGAGAGTCTGTTTCAGAGTAGAGAGAGGAGTGCATGAGACATAGCCTGAAAAAAGGCATATAATTGAGAGTAAGAGAGGACTTGAGAAGTTGAAGAAAACAAATTTAAAGTGCACAGTGAAACTTCCCAGTGAAGAACAAATGATTATATTGGTACTCAAAATAGCACTGAACTCACCTCTCTTGTCTTCTATGCCTTCTGGTAGCCTCTCTTTAGCTGAACCTGTTTTGTTACCTCATACTAATAATAGGATTATTTAATTAGTCAACCACTAATAGAACATTATTTCCTTTTTCTTTTTCTTTTTCTTTTTCTATTGAAGGAATCTGACTCATTAGCTGGGGTAAATGTTAATGTCATGTTTAATTTAATAATATCCTCCCAGTCTGGTGATATCTAATTACAAATGAAATTGCAGCTTTTTCCAAGCCATCCATTAGCTGCAAGCTT
>VZTR01033843.1:3938-29429 GCA_013400775.1 Chaetops frenatus | reverse complement strand
TTATTTCCTACTATGGCAGCTTGAACTTGGCCAGGTGACAGAGTCCCACCCAGCCACTTCCTCCTTTTCACTCTTCTCACCAGCCTCTGCTGTGAAAGAGAAAAGATGAAAAGAGCTTGCAGGTTAAAACAACACTTTCCTTCTCCCTCTTCTTCCAGGCTCAACTTCACCCCTTCATTCTCGACTTCTCTGCTTTCTCCCTGTTCCAAGTAGTGCAGGAGGATGAGGAATGATGGGGTCACTGTCAGTCCATAGCAGTTCCTTTCTGCTGCTCCATTCTTTTTCTCTTCCCCAATGATGGCCTCTCCAAGGGCTGCAGTCCTTCAGTGAAAGCCTGCTACAACATGGGCTTTCCATGGACCACAAATCATTTAGGAAATATCCACATGTTCCAATGTAGAGTCCTCCATGCAGTGTGGATGTCTTCTTCAGCATGGTCCTCCAAAGGATTGCAGGGCAATACCTGCTCAATCATGGCCTCTTCCACAGGCTGCAGAGGATTCTCTGCTCTGTTCTTCCTCCTCTTCCATTTAGGCTGTATATGTCAATAAACTGGCAAAGGCTGCCCAATCATACTATATATCATGATAGTCATCTTCTTTAAGCATTGCCTGCAAAAGCATGTCTCTTTAAACCAAAAAGAATGCAAACAATAGTTCAGTAACACAGATTCCCCACAAATAAATATTAATTATTGTATTCTATATTAATATAATTATTGTATCCTATAATGGTTTTGCACAAACATGCAAAGCAAGCAGCAGTTTTTGCTGTAAATGAAAATAGAGGCAATGATACCAGATGGATGAGGAAACAAAGGGTCAAATTAACCATAAACAGGACTGTCAGAAAAAATCTGATTAATATTCAACTTGTTGGTAAATGAATAAGGCCCCTTCATTCAATTTGCAGCTGAAACAGTGGCTGTAAAACTGCAATACCATAGGCAGACAAACACTGCATATGCATTTTACATCAGTATGTGAGCATTGTGACACCAAAGGGGCAAAGATGTGCAGGTAAAAGCAAACTGTAATTAAAGAACAAAATAAGCACAAAAGACTGAAATAGGCAGAATATAATGCCAAATACATAATAAGGATACTCACATATGAAACAATTATTAAAGACTAGCAAATATGCAGATGCAGGGATGATGATTAATAACTTGTGGAAGTTTTAATGAAAGAATTTGGTCATATCTTTTTCTAAACCTCAGAACTGTTCTGTTTTGTCAGTATCTTAAGCAAGCCCATAATACAAGTCTCCAACTCCCTAAGTTTTATCTATATCTACATATATCTGCACATGTAATGAACTTCATAGCATTTCTCCATCAGCATTTTTAAATATTAAAAATTCTAAAATTTTCACATCCAACGGTTCCCAAAATCCCAAAGAATTACCTAGGCATCACTGCACAAACTCATAACAAATCTGCTGAGAAAGGAAAACCAAAATTACTTCAGAAGTACCTCCTTAAAGACACTTGCCAAGAGTATCTTTCAAGCTAAGCTAATTCTACCAAGTCAGCAAAACCAACACAAGGAACTTAAACAAGGGATGTTTCTTCCTCTCTTTACCCAAACATGGTGCTATCACCTTCACTACCAAATCCTAGTCCCCAGTGGCAGAGAAGCTTGAGATGCCAAGTCTTCTCAGTCTCTTCAATTTCTTTATTGATATTGGCAGTGTCTGATGATGATGCAGACTGTCTGCATCCTGTGTAGGGTGTTAGGGTTCAGTCTCCGGTGATCAAAAAGCCTCTGCATTTGGACTCTGTAGAAAACATTCCCTAGAAAACATACACAATGCACTCCTAATGTCTTCTGGGTATAGTCACTCCTTTCTGGGGAAAAAAAAGTAATCAAAAAACAGAATGAGCATCTTAAAAATGCAACGAATTTTGATGTATGGGCTAGACAGGAATCCTGATACGTCTTGGATCTTGGGGTTTATCAATAGAATGTGTATCAGCTGTACATCACTCCAAACAGCAATTACAGGAGGGGGAGGCTGTCTCTTCTTTACCCTTATCCCCAAACCTGATGCATAGGTGGTTTTGTTAATCTATGTGTTGAGTTGTACTAGGGAGGAAAAAATGCGGCAGTGTAAGAAGATATTTCTACAGTATGTAGCATGTTATGTAGAGGAATTTTCATGTAAGAAAATTTTGTTACCTTTTCTTTTGAAATACCATATGTTTTGATTTTCTGTTCATTCAAGTGACTGAAAGTTTCTTCTGAGAGCAGATTTAAGAGAAAATGAAGAAACAAAGTGTGAAAAAAGAAAAAAAGAAAAAGAGAGAGCTAATGAATATGATGTTTAGTATGCTGTCAGCCATTTAAGGCTTATGCTGCCACAACTCCAGTTAGCTGAGCACAGCAGTAGTTATGAGGAGTAATGAGTTTGCCAGACATTTTGAAATTCCTCTCCTGCTGTGTCCTGTCAGTTGAAAAAGAGGGAGACAGTGATGGCCAACAATTTAAACATAATGGATTGACCATAACTGGCATCTAAAGAACAATAAAGCAAAGACCAAATGGCAGGGTCTGGCCAGCTAGTTTGTAAGTTCCCTAAATATGACAAGGATTGTTATATTTTAAGTTTTGCTTGAAAAGAAAAATGCAGCTATATATTCAGTAGCTGGAAAACATTTAATTGGAAATAACCATATTCTATTGGAAAAACAAGATAATTTATGACATAATAATGAATATTAAAAATGGATACATAATTTTTCTTTTTTTCTGCCAATTTAAAGTAGGGAGGTATATCTTGATAATTTTGAGTAATAGACAAGAAAAAGATCTATGCCAAATATGTTTCTCTACTTCTAGTGATGTGCCTGTGAAAGACCAGAAATTACTTTCCTTCTGCATTTCTCCTCAGAAAGACTGAAGTCTGGATTTTTAAAATACAAAGCAGGTCTTCATAGCTGTCACCAAGCTGCACAGTTAAAGTATTTATCATTTTCTGATAAAAGAGGGACTGGACACCAGATTTTCCACTCCAAAAGAATATGCCTCTGTCAAGTTATTTAGATCAGATCTATACAAACAATTTATCCTGCTAGAACTTTATTTTCAAAATAATATTTTAGTATTGATAAGAAAGATAAAAAAAAAGAAAAAGAAAAAATCTCAAAGTCATAACAAATGGCTTTTTACTAAATAAGCTACTATTTAGCTAGAGCAAGTCAGCCTGGAGAGGATCATGAAACTGTTCCCTCTCGCAGTATAAACTAGAAGACTTATCAAAGGACAGGGTTTTCATTTCTCCTGCTAAGGAACCCAAAACTTTGTTTATGGGGTTGAGCTAGTCACCCCATGATCCTGCCATAAACAGCAGAGAAAAAAGAAGGCACCTCTAGAAAATTATTTATCTCTATAACATGATGGATCAGATTAATTGTATCTATTTTTGTTTGTATTTGCTATGAATGGAATCTCAAGTGTTTAATTGTGAATTAAATATCCAGTTTTCAGACACCTAAAATTTGTGCAAATCAGGGGTTTTTTCCACCAATGCAGCTTATTTGGTTATTTTTCTATAAATATTCTATTTCACCACTTTTGAAATAAAAAAGACAAGGCTCTTTTCCCTAAAATCGAATTCTTCATGATTCTAACAGTCCCTATTTTCAAAGGGCAGAACCTTCAGACTAAGTATATAAAATGTGTATCATGTGATATCAATTAAGTTATGCAAAGCAAATAAATGTAATATTGATCACGCCTGACAATGCATGTCTGTTGCACTTGTGACACAAGAAATAACAACCATGTATTTTTCTTGTAGACCACAGCAGTGACCTGTTGCAAGGCATGTTTGGACAACTGTAAGTTCACAGCATTACAAGCCCACCTGGGAGGCCCCAGCCCCTGAATGTAGAATTCAGTCACTCTGGAGTCCATCAGAATACTACTAGAAAAGGTTTTAGTTCACAGATCATTAGCTTGATGGAATAGTTATCTTAAATGCCTAACTAATTTCTTTTTATTTTTAAATATTTAAAATATGACAGGATAGATTTGTTTCAAACTAAGAAAGCAAGAACTGGGCATGATAAGCTCAGAGCTTCATCTGCTTTGTCTCCATCAAGCATCCTGACTGTAGAAGAGCTATGCAAAGAAGCCTCTGGACTACCAGGGTAATATATAAAGCTCTGCCAGATTTAACTAAGGAAGGTACTGCTGGATCACAGGGTTCAAATGTCTATGTCCAAAAGAAGCACAGAAACACAGAGTCAATGTAATGATTCAAATCTTCTCTTCCACATCCGTTGGATGTAACTCTATTGCCACTTCTGTCATACAGAGGGGAAACATGGTTTTGTCATGTTACTTGGCAGACACACATCTTGGTGTCACCGCTCATACCCGGGAGAGCTCTCAGCAGTGCAGGTGCTGCTGGTGTGTGCAGGAAGGAGGGAACTGCAGCTGTGTATTGGCCACATGTAAGCTCCCAGTGCTACAGCACCAAAGCAAATGCTGCCTCCTGACTTCCCAAAATAATTCCCTGCCTGCTTAACGCACTAAGCACCACAGAAAGGCTGCAGCTTTTACAACTAGATAAGGAGAGCAGCTTACAGCAAGAATGGCAATAGGCTTAGGTACTGTAATCCACAGCCATGGCTGTAGCCTAGACAGAGTTTTGTGAACTGCATATAAACCTATCCTGGTCTCACAGAGCATTCTTGCTATTCAAAACCATTTCAAAAAGTGCTTTTACATGTAGCTCTGTCACCCACTGTAATGGCTGAACTGTATCATCTTTTCTGCTGCATGACTATTTTTCATCCAGAATTCCTGGTATAGCTCCTGCTCCTTGAAT
Source organism: Chaetops frenatus (assembly GCA_013400775.1). NCBI lineage: Eukaryota > Metazoa > Chordata > Aves > Passeriformes > Picathartidae > Chaetops > Chaetops frenatus. The sequence continues at coordinate 24,593 of VZTR01033843.1, read as the reverse complement.
GGACAATACAGAATTTTAAGCACGGAACTTAAAAGTGAAAAAAAGAAAAGACTAACCCTCTTCAAATATAAAAAAGGAATATTCCTGTTGAAATTTCTCTCAGCTTTTATATTTGGCAATATTTTTGTGGGGAAAATAATAAATTTTTAAATACTAATACTAAAAAAACACAATAAGGGGATACAGACTGATAACAATCTTTCTCAAAGATATTTCAAGCCATTTTTTCATGAAAAGGTAATTCTGTATTTCACAGCTTTATTTTACCACTCAGAGAATAGTATCTGTTATTAAACAAGGGAATTCGGGGTATTTCCAGCAAATGGAATCCAGGGTGTTTCCAGAAGTTGTAAGTGACCTGTATACTTTGTACTTAAGCACAGCTGAGTTCTTAAAGAAATAATTTTCTCTATTTGGAACAGTAAGAAAGAAACACTGAATGTTGGAAAGAGGTGTGACCTTAATGCTCCAGTTTTTGAAAGCAAGTATTTATGGGGTTAATCAAATTTGCAGTTAGTTAAGAATTTTCTAGTTAAATTAATGTAATGTCCATACTCACATAGATGCCAGTGGTACAATAAACTCCTATTATCTGACTTATCTGACGGGAGCTGGTTTATTCTAGGCTGGGGACTCAGTCCCTGTTCTGACATTGATTCTAATCATGTTTTGAAAACAGTAAAGCTTTGGGAAGTTATTGTTTTCCACAACTGTCAGAGTAGGACTGATGTTTTATTCTTAAAACTGAATAGGAAAACAGCATGATCTATGTACTGAGAGTCTTAAGAGATATTTACTCTGGTCTTGACTTTATTCTGGTATGTAACAGGATGCCACTCACTTGTCTGTGTTGCCATAGTTTGTCCAGATTCTAGCATTGTCAGGGAAATTCTTCTAACTAAATGGAGAAATTAATTCCAAATTGTTATGCATTGGGTGAGAGGCTAAATCTTAGAGCATATTGACTACATACCCAGTCATCTCACTACAGACACCTAATCTGAATCTTTATACAGTTTTATCCATGAGAATTCTTCGCTGTGTTACTGAAATATCTCCAAACAATAAAAAGTGTTTATTAACAGCTGTCTGAAATTCAATAGCAATAATTTTATTGTCTGAACCAGGTTATCATCTTCCACTTTAAAGCAAGATAAAGGCAGATTTCTGAAAAACGTACATCACTGTCCACAAGGTACAAGACAGTATAAAAGTTCAGAAAGAGGGAATGATCCATGTAAAGCAGGAGGCATAGGAGTCAATTTCTTCTTTTGCCACTAGCTCAGTTTATGTCCTTAGACAGAACAATCAGCTTTTTTTGTGTGTGTTGGTCTTCCTTGAAGGGTTAATAGTAGCTTCCTATCTCACAATATTTGACAGATAATCCCCACAAGACTTTGAAGCATTTGGATACAAGGCTACCAGTACTGTCTCCAAAAGGGCATTCAATAGAGACTCAGCGCCAGACTCCTATTATGGGCTCCTCTTCCAAGCCTTCACTCATGGCTTTTCATTTCCATCAGCCCAACCCCCACCCCGCACTGCTGCACAAAACTGCAACCACCCAATGATCAAGATCAAGACCAGCTTCCTCACTTCAGTTCCTGTGCCCAGGTAGAGCAGTGTTGAAGCCTTTTAATATTTTTTTTCTCAAATTTCTCTTACATGGTTTTATTTCTTTTCTCTCTTTTTTCTCCTCCCACATTTCTTTCCTGTTTCTGATCCTGAATCATACTGAGTTACCTCTTGTAACAAAGGTTTCTCAGTCCTTTCCTAATTGGCAAAACCCTCCCGAGAGGATGACTTCTTAGCATTTCAACGTCTCATATTATTGCTGTGATCTTTTGCATAAGAGCTGCCAGACAAAAATGATTCAGGTTCAGTTTTCCAGAAGAGATGACTAACGGGAGTAGACAATGGATCTGCAGATGGGCCTGTTTGTCTCATTCTACCCCATGAATGTGCAGATACATCACTATTTAGATGACTGGCATTTTGTGGGGTTTTCTGGTGTTATTTATAGTATTTTTACACATTCAAACTAGAAAATAATCCTCCTATTTTCAAAACCATTATCTCTTGGAGATTACATAGCCTCAAAGTCATATTAAATCCTAGTGTTGGATATAAAGACTTCTTCTAATTAATTCAATTTGGTTATGCAGATTTGGTTCTGTCTACATAATTTTTTCACATAACATTTTAATATTACCTCTTTTACAAAGAGATTAGACTTCAGAAATTAAAATAAAAATCTATCTGAAAAATAGGATGACATTGGTCTGCCTTTAACCCTAGCATCTACTTCTTCTGTAAGATAATGGCTGCTGAGCAGACTAAAGTTCTTAAGTTGAAATGTGACTGCATAAATCATGCAAAACAATTCAAAGTTTCTAGGCATCAAGAGGCTTGCAGACTTGAGGTGTGATTGAAGAGTAATAATGTGCGTTTGTCAGTGAGTTAGCCTGGTTCTGAAAAATAGACTAGCTGATTGAAGGACTTGACCTAATGATCTCATTCTTCCATTTCTACTCTACTGTTGTTTCCAGTCCACTCTAGATTTTTGTTCCCCATTTCTTAGTAGACGAAAATTTTCCCTCCATTCCACTTATGTAAATGAATTTCACTCCGTCTTTTAGTTAGCATGACTCTTTATGGTACCCTCGCTATTTTCAGCTGATCTGAAGACCTAGCAATAAGTGATAACAATAACTTTGTCACAGAGATCACAGACCTTTTTTCCAGAAAATTCCACCTTACTTAAATACAAATTTATTTAACTAGAACAATAGCACTTTAGATTAATATAGGAAAGGTTTAAAAAAATTTATTTTTCCAGAAATACCAAGAAGCATGAAAAAAATATACCTTCTTAAATATGACTATTCAGATTTTATTACATCTATGTTTTTGGCCTGGTTTTTGGTAGCAGGGGGGCCACAGGGGTGGCTTCTGTGAGAAGCAGCTGAGAGCTTCCACTCTGTCCAGCAGAGCCAGTCCCTGGGGGCTCTGAAGATGGACATGCTGCTGGCCAGGCCTGAGCCAATGCGAGGTGTTGGTGAAATCTCTGTGATAACATACTTAAGAAGACATCAAAACAAGGAATCCTTCATTATATTTTCTCCCCTCTTTCTTGTTGCAGAGGGGAGTGAGCGAGAGGCTTTCATGGGTGCCTGGCATTTGGCCAGTCTCAAACCACAACAACATCATTTGATATAAAGTTTAGTGTGCTTTATGTCTTAAGTAATTCCCCATCTAGACAAGATTATTATACGTTTACCACTACTTTCCCAGACCTTATCAATTATTCCACAAATAATATTATATAGCATCTGTGCTAAAAGACTACCTGAAATTTTTTTTATGACCTACACCACATTGTACTCACCTTGTTACAACACAGAAAAAAACCTCCAAGCTTGACACTTGAAATAGACAGTTTTCTTAATTTCACACAAAATTCTGTATATTTACAATGCAGGAAAAGAATATTTAACATTCTAATTTAGTAAACACTGGAAATAAAAGGTCATTTAAGGAACGAAAAACGCAGTTGGCATTTCTTACATCTTTTATAAGTTTACTTATCCATAGTTGTCATCTTTGTCATCAGAGCAGAAGGATATTCAAATTTTAATAAAATATATGTGAAAGGCAGTACAACAATTCACAGGTGATTTCAGATTTCAGTGTTCTTGAAGAAAAATGCAGGTTTAATTTTGAATGGTTAACAGGGAAATTAATGAAGATGTATTATTTCATTTAGATATAACTGAAAATGGCTGCTATTGGACACTTTCCAAAAATGCATTCATTCTAAGCTGCTCTATCACAGAAAATAAACAGATCACTTTAAAATATCTTTGCATTTTCTTTATTATCAATCATTTACCATGTGCTTTGGCTGTTTAAAAATAAGAACAAAATCACTGAACTAGTCTTGTTAAAGATAATGCTGCTTGAATTTAAAGGAATAGTTTTTCTTTATGTTATCATTTTCAGAGTGCAATGAACAACTGATTTATTTCAATATATATTCATAAAGTAGTGCTGCAAGTTTGTAAAAGGTATTTTTTCTGTCTTATGCCAATATTATATCTGTGCTACTTCCCACAGAGGAAGACATCCATAAACGGGAAAAAAAAAAAAAAGTTTTACTTTGGTTACTTCTATAGCTGATTTATTGTTTCCAGGGATTTAATCAAGTTTCCCCTCAAAAAGCCTAATTTTTGAAACCAATTTACATCTTACCAGCTATTCTAAAATGCAACCAATCATCAGAAGACCCATTTTTGTGTTTAATTCTTTAGCTGAGAGGGGAAGGTTTAAAGGGAAATTCATCCAGTATGAAAAGGTTTGCAAAAGTTTTGCTCTCATTTGTGCATTCCATTCAGGCTAAACGTGAAATGCTCAGTGCTGCTTGCTCAGGAGACTTTAATCCAATTAAAAAGCCCTTGACAAAATAAGCTACTGCATTTCAGGCTCAGTTAGCCTCAGGAGAAAACATAGGGCCACGACAGCACGGTCAATTAACGTGACTTCAGACATGTTAGCCCAGCTCTGCAATGCCACTAACTAAAATGAAGTGAACTAACACAATTAAACAGAAGAACCTCTTTATCCATCCAAATATACCCCCATGACCAAGATGACCCAATGCCTGCCAGATCTTTCCAGGGAAGGCAGAGTTAAAGTTCCATCTGGTGCATCATTGCAACCTTAGGTACAGCCACCTATTCAAGTCAAACTGGAAATCACTGGTAAATTTTGCACTTACCCTCTGTTTCTCTTGCATAGACACCATTCAAATGCTCTATAGGAACAGTGAACCATCATCCCTGTGCTTTTTTCTTCTGAGATCCATCCACACTGCACTCTCAACAGGCTAGCACTGGTACAGAAGCTGCACAGCTTGGTTTGTGTTTACCTGTTACAATGACCCCTTCCATGAAAGGCTTACTTGGAGTTTTTTTACAACATTTAATTTGTCCATGAAGGACTATCCATCTTTTCTGGTCAAATGTACATTTTCAGCTTTCTGATAAAGGGTGACTTGACATGCAAACCAAAAACATTATGACTCACTTTAGAAGTTTCTTTTACCATGACTGGTCATTCTACAAAAATTTCATTGAGATATAAAAGCATAAGTGGAATATTATTTTTAAATGTATTGGCAGAATGAAGATACAAAACTAATTTAATGCATCTTGAGTGGAAAAGTCTCATAAATTGTATAGACCATAAAGAATAAATCCTAACAAATTTTAAATACAAGAATAGAGACAAACACAAGAACTGCATTGAGCTGTGGTTTAATAGTGGGATACTGATAATCTTAAAAATAAAGTTGTCCAATTTAACAGATGACTAAAATAATGCAGATGAAAAGAGAGAAAAATGCAAGTACTTTCACAGCACTACAGAAATCCTCTAACTTATATTAGATGTTAAAACTCAGAACCTTTACAGGGCTCCATTTAGTCAGAACTTTAATGGAAAAAAACTGTAGTTGCACAGTGCATGTCAGGAAATACCTTTCTCACAGCTGCAGTCCAGAGCCTCTGGATCAACTTGCATCACTTCTACCTGCACCACTTTGTTTACATACTGACATGAAATGAAGCTTTTAGTCAGGCACATAAAACAAGGTAAAACTTCCACATGATTTGTAACTATCAAGCTCTGTGCATGTCAGTGTGGCAAGTCATGAAACTATTACACATTTTTAACCCTATCCTTTCAATTTTTTCTTCTCCCAGCCTTGTACTTTATTGCATTCATTGTGACCCATTTTAGATTTGATCCTAAACTCTTCAAAGGAGAGATTTTTTTTCTCTGGGTATTTTGCACAGTGATTTTCTTTTTTTAAAATCAAGTAACTTGTTATAAATAATATTTGAAAGAACTATTAAATGGTTTGAATAATCAATTTTAGGTTTTTTGTTATTGAATCAGAAAAAAAATAACCACACTGGTTGAAGAATCATTTTAAATTTGAATCTAAATATATTTGGAAAGTAATTTGACCAGCTTAAGCATTCTGAAATTTGTCTCAAAATTCTCCTGGAGGAATTTAATAGAAAAACTGTGGTAAATGCTGCCTGCTGTATCTAATATTTTTTCCATGATGGAGACAGTAGTATTTTACAGACCTGTAATGGCTTTCAGCAATTTAGGTATGGATTACACCTCTTTCCTATAAAGATAATTTTGTTGTTTCTGGATATTCAATCATTGCTGTCAGTCATGATACTCTGTAATTTCATGGTTCTCATAACCATGAGAAACAACAAAACAATAGCTCTCCATGGTCACCATTCTAAATTTCTCCCTCAAGTCTCCTTTTAATTCAAAATAAAATTAAGATAAATATTTATTTTACCAGTATTTTCCCTTCCAGCACATTGCATTGAATGGAAATATGAACCACACAGCAATCAGAAAAAAAAAGGCTCAACAAAAACTGATTTTTCAGACAAATAATACAAAAATATATTGTCTGTGGGGGTATGTACAAGACTGTCATGGCTATTCACAAAAATTTAGCTTACTGTCACAGGAGGAGGTGGGCTTGCTTAGCCCGGAGAAGAGAAAACTTCATGGGGAACATGAATGCCAGAACCTACAAGGAGGGCATCTAAAATGGTTCTTCACAGAGGTGTATGGTGAGAGGATAACATGGACATAAGCTGAAACAACAGAAGTTCAGACTAAATGTAGGGAAAAGAAAATTTTACCATGAGAGGAGCTTGAATGGACCAGTTTGCCCATAGGTTAGATAGTCTCTGTCCTTGGAGATTTTGAAGACTGGATGGGTATCTTGTGCTGAACTCATAGTTAACCATGGACTGAAAACTCCTTGCACTCTGAATTTTCAAATGATCCTTTAATCCTATATCTAACATAAATGCAGAATATGATGAGTTATTTTAGTGGTTGCATTGTGCTTAGAATTGTATGGAGATACACTGAACATAGCATTCTTCTTTTTAACCATTCTTTTAACCATTACTGTCAGTATATAGGTAGAAGGATTCAGCTGATTTAGTGGTTTGCACAATACTTAGTACAGTAGGGGACCAGGTTGGGGGAGTGTAAGTGCTCAAGTAACACAGATCACAAATAATGATATTAAGCTTATAGTACCAAGTATTTAAGCATTATGACTTACTTCAATAAGACAGGGCATTCATTCATTTTAAATATACTACTAATCAAAAATATTCCACTGTGTAGTTAAACATATTTCTGTATGCTCTTATATACCTACACATACAGAAACACACAGCATATTATAAAGACATAAAATAATTGAAGTAACTACATATAACCCACAATTTAGTCAAAGGAATATCAACATGCACAAGAAGCTAGAACTGCTTATAAACATAAATTTCAACCTAGACTTCATTGGAGAGAATTAGCATAAACAGCATTCACAGGTAGTGTCAGCACTGTTGAAAGCTGTTTCATAAACCTGGTTATCATTTCTTCTCAGGCTGCAGAGGAAAACCTCTCCTCCATTCTCCTCATATGCACTTATCCAGGTTGCCATGTTTTAGTGAATGAAAAGGAATCACCCCTTCTCTGTGAGTGTGTGTGAATAATTGCTCTAGGTATCTATGGGTACAGATAGAGAAATAATAACTGGAAAAGAGCAGGCTGAAGAGATTAAAAGGACATGTTGAGACACAGCATGTGACAGTCTCCAAGGAACTGGTATGCTCCAGGGATAAGATATCCCATTGAATCTATAAGAAATTATGATCTGAGAAAGCCAAGAGTTGTACAAGGGCAGTAGCACACAGTGGGATCAACAACAGACTGGGTATCTTGAACTACTTCCAGAGAGATGATGCCTACAAAGACTACAGGACTGTGCCCCATAAAATAAGGGACCTTGAGGGACTTTCCAAACACCTACCTACAAACCATTGGTCCAGCAGACTGCAAACATTTAAAATAGCTGGAATCTGGGATTCCAGCCTGCTGCCTTGCAGAAAATGCAGCAGGAAGCTAAAATTACTCAACTTATCTCAAAGAAAGGCAGCAATGAAATTTAAGTATCTTGAATCCACTGTGATTGGTAATGACTAAGAATGTATTTTAAGAAAAACAAGTTACTTTTAAGTTACTTTTGTTCTAGATTTTCTCCATAGGTTTATTAAGCCTAATAGTACCCCCAAAAGAAGAAAACATTCTTCAACATCTTGATATTTAATGTACAAATTTGTCTTGCCCTGGATGTCTTATTTTACTTACTGTTCCCATAAACAGGAGCTGACCTCTCCTGTCACTTAGAGACAAGTTATAACTTTTAAGTACCAAGATAGGCACAAATTGCTATTTTGCTTTGCTCTCCGATTTTATATTATTTCTGTGATTTGTAATGTACTGCAATTTCATTTGCAGTCTTTCTAGGGAGATCAATTAAAGATAACAGGACAAATTCTTTATTATATTCAGGGAGTCAATTTTAATATTACTTACAAGAGGGGATTGTAATCTTATCAAGGATGTGATCTCTCCAGTTCTGCATTTGCTTACTGGGGAGTTTGAGCATAGTAATTCAAACCAATATGATATGGAATATAAGCAAAGTCCAATTTAACAGTGTTCCATCACATAAGTTAAATAAATAACAATGTAATGAAGAGAAATCAATGATTAAAAATCCTGCCCAGAAATGCAGTGACATTTCTGAAGGCATATTCTAAGAGGCAGTGAATCAAAGCCAGTGCAGAGTGGGGGAAGTATCAAATTAATACAAATTTCAGAGAAAAATGCAACCTCTTACTGTATTCAGAATGACTATAGATCATCTTTGTATTCTAAAGACAGCATAGTATCCTTGGAAGAGAACAGTGAGGTAGCTTGACTCCACTAACTGCTGCCTTCAGTAAATATGGAAATGTCAGCTACTTCCTTTTTGTACAGGATTTCATGAATTGCTAATAACAGAATACTGATTATGAGGTGGGTGTGAGATCTTTTCTTATTGAAAATCAGCACTGATATCAGAATATACCGTTTTAGATATCTAACTTGAGACTTTTATAAACAAACTGTTGAGATGCAGAGATTATATTTCTATCAAGCTTTCATTTTGCATACATACCTGAGACACTGGAAGTCCAAAGTGTTTGCTATTGAACACATGTAGGCATTTTAGATCTGCTGAAATTAGTCAAATACTTTTGCAAACTAACATATTTGTGTGAATAGGATTCAAATAATAATTTAACAGCTTGCAAAGTACTTTGAAACTATTTGATCATAGGTCTAGGTAAAGTGGCCTGAGAGTGGATGGAGTAATTTCATGTATTTTGGAGGCCTTATCTATACAAGGCTGATCCCACTTAAGTTAATGGAACTACCCTGACATTTAAAGGTGCACCACAGTGTAGTACTTGCCCTGGTTCAACACAGCTTTTGATTTCTTCTTTTTCTTCACTGTGCAAGACCTAGTTCAGCTCACTTGAAATTCAAAAATAAATTTACACACTACTATATTTAATTATTCGGGTTTGGAAGATTAGGCAAGAAGTAAAAAACATAGCATCTTGTGTTGCTTTCATTATATTTTTGTAAGAATGTGACTGACCTTAAACCAAAGAAGGCTGTGTCCTGATCTTCATTAGGAGGAATATTGCCTCATGCGGGTCAAGAAATGTGACCCTTTGTGATCCTTCCCTTCTGTTCAGGAGTGGTGAGGCCATACCTGGACTACTGGGTCCAGTTCTGGTTTCCCCAGAACAAAAAGGCATGCAGGAGACCATCCACTGAAAGGCCACAGAGAAGATTTAATGGCTAGAGCACCCTCCATATGAATAGAGCTATATTGACCCAGAATATGGGAGGTCACCCCATCAAAGTGCATGAATGTCTGAATGGAGGCAGTAGAGAAGATGAAGCCAGGCTATTTTCAGTGGTGATCTGTGACAGAACAGGAGTCAACAGACACTGAAGGTTTTATCTGAACCGTGAGGGCGATGGAGCACTGGCACAAGTTGCACACTCATCTTTGGAGATATTTAAAAGCCATCCAGAACTGGTCCTGGAGTACCTGCTCTGGGTGACCCTGCTTGAACAGTGTTGGACAAGATGACTTGCAGAGGTCCCTTTCAGCCTCAATGATTTGGTGGTTCTGATTCTGTGTATCTCACATTCTTTTTGGAATGTATCAGAAATATTGTCTTTGCTTTGCTCCCACAGGAGCAGAGCCTAGAGTTGTGTGGAATTGGCTGAATTGCTGTTCTATACCACCCACTGCATCACTCAGGGCATGGCTTTGAGGGAATTAAAAAACAACCTCAGGACAGAAGTGCACTGTTTTGTTCCATTTCTTCCTTGAGGAAGCTGCCGGGGGCAGCACTGAGGACTCCGTACCTCTCCCGCTGCTGTCCTTCCTGTCCCTCAGAGAATGCAGCTCCAGGCAGCAAACACATCTGATCCATGGCACATCTCCAAAAAGCAAAGAACTCAGCCAAGACTCAGCTCTGAAGTGGCAGTGAGAGGAGCCTGAGCTGAGCCCCAGCCCGGTCCAGCAGAGCCAAGCTGACAGGTCTGAAGCAGCAGCACCACTCAGAATTAAATTAGTGGAGTGGAGTAGTCCAGAGGTGGACACTGCAGTGCTCTGTGGATGATCCAGATTTTGGGGGGGTTGTTCATCATCATTTTTCACTGTGTTGGGCATCAGGATGTGGAACACCAGCTGTGGAGGGCCTCTGCCAACTTGTCTTTGTCTTGGCAGCCATGAGGAATTGAGATGGTGAACATCTTTTGTATGTAAAGCACCTTTTCTTTGTATACTTTTGTTATTAATGTTGTTGCTATTACTGTGTGTTTCCTATTCCATTGTTATTTCTTTTCAGCAAATTTTATCTCAACCCATAGGCTCTGCTCTCTGTCTCTTTCTCACCAGAGGGGGACGAGGGGATGGGTAGTGCCCTATGTGGAATTTAATTCCCAGCTGTACAAGTACATAAGGGCTTTCAAGACCAGTTTTGGCAAATAGGGGTTTGTGAAACCAGGGGAGTGTGAGGAATGAAAAAACAGGATACACAAGGAACTGAGCTCACAGTTCAGCACTACCATCCTTCCACGGGCCTGAAAAGCCCAGATTCAACTAGATCCCACCACACAGGTGCAACCTGACCTCATAGGACTTTACAATGCTCAAGGTCTGTATCCACTGAGCACCACTTCTATGAGTGGGTCAACCTGAAAATCTAGTATGCACTGCAGACCACAGGGAGCCTCACACTTATCTGAAAAGATATCCGCAGGGCCAGCTGGGGGCATGTGCACCTGCATCAGCAAAAATTTTTTATAAAAGTCTTTGGGCCCCATTTTTGGAAGCATTTAGGGGTCTTTCAGCTGATCAAACTCCCGGTGGTGCTAACCAGATTTGGATGAGCTGCTATGTAGGCATCCAGGATCCACCACAGTGAAGGGTGAGAGAAGAAAGTGGAAGAACTAAGGAGCTGGATTTGGTAACACCAAGACTGATAACTTTTCCCACTGTGCCTCTCACATGAAATTAGGCTTCTCAGTCTATCTTCCCATTTATGGTACCTCTTTCAGACACAGCTGGTGTCACTTGACTGTTCTTGCAGATGTTCCAGCTGTTAAGGACTTTAATCTGGCCCTCCTTCTACAAGGTTTACAGGATAGAAAGCATCAGGCACTTTATGTGAATTATATATCATTCACAAACTAGATGTTCCCAGCTTCTGTAATAGTCCATCTTCAAGGCCTCAAGGCTGGAGCTAGTGCTCCTAGCAGCTAATCAGTAGGGAGAGTTGCAGCAGTGCTTTGGAGGCTGTGAAGCTGCCAGTTGCAAGAGACTATACACGTAACTGAATTGGACACCTGGGAGGTTGGGCTGTAGTTATAGCTGTGAAAACAGCAGCCTTGCCAATACCATGAATCTAAGCACCAATCTGTTGTTTTGGGAGCCTGAATTATTTTGAAAGACTTAGCAAATGACTGTCAAGGAGACGTAGAGCCACAGCTATAACTTGTGATGGGATGTTTCACAGGTACTTCCTTAGGTCCTGAGGTATTCACCTCAGCCCAGGTCCACTCCAATATGTGTATTTACTTTCTCAAAATGGGATGGTTACTTGGACTAAGAACACTGCAGAGACTGGAATAGTTGGTGACTGGGAAAAAATTCAATTAGGAAAGAGTTACCTTTTCTGTTCACAGCAGTGCAAGGTGAATACCCCAAAACTCCAACACTCTTTGTGACTTATGAAAACTGGACTTGAGGTTCCCAAGTCATTTTATATTGGCATTTCACATCTCTTTCTGAATTTCTAGAACAAAAATAATTACTATTCCACCGGTGAGGAGTAGAAGGCAATGGTGAAGTTAAATATGGTACATTCAGGGTTTATGTTCCCATGAAACATCTGCCTCATGAATATAAGTCTGTCATTTTGCCAAGCAAAGACAGAAAAAAATCTTATTTAAAGCAGAATTGTTGAAAAAAACATTTTCTCATAACATGAAGTGTTGAACATTACCTTCCAATACTTACTTGTGTTCCTCCTTGTTGTAGTAAAAATAATTTTAAGGTTTTAGCAGCATTTAATGAAAAAACAGTACAAAAAATTTCTAACCCACAACAAAGAGTTCTGCCTACTTTCCTGCCTGGTGCATCTGATGTATTTCAAACTAGCTTTGAGATAACATTGAATGTTCTAAAGATATTTAGCAATGTTAAATACAAATTACGAGTCAGCAGGGCTAGATACAAAGCATAAGGCTTACTGACATTTTTTTTGCTTCATAAAATGAGACTTGTAATTCAATTATGTACTCATAGGGGGAGAAAATGGTGCATGTTCCAGCCAGCAGCTCCCATTGTCCACATGTGCATTCTCAGATCAAACAGATCTAATAATTCCTTGTTAAAGTCATCATTTCCCATTAGATGAGCAACTGTGGCTGGTAAAAGGTAATGGTTACAGTGTGTTACACAATTAACACAGTGTGAAATGATCTGAAATATGTTTTCTAAAGAAGATTTTCAGTGGAAATGGAGTATTTAGCTTGTATATATCAAAAATACATACCCAAATGTGGATTGTACAGAATATTTTTACAAAACTGACTGTGCTCAGTCACAGCAGCTCTTATACTATACATAAAATGAGTATGCTGTCAAAAGCATAGCAAACATTCTTTAAGGCTATGAAAGAGAAAACTTGCATTAAAAGAAAATCATTTCAAGTTGTCTGGAAATACATAAATGACGGAAATATTTTCAGGCTTTGTAATGGTTTCTGCCACAAAATGTACTAAAAATTCGGATAATCAGAAGGGCTGCAATAGATAATAGACAGCAAGTTTAGTGCAAGAAGAATGAATTCAGAAAAGAAAATTATATGGATCTACTGATTAAAAAAAAAAGAAAGAAAAAAGAAACTAGCAAACTCATAAGTGAGCAGTTTACTGTGTTGTCTACATTATATGTTCCAAACTACCGCAGAATAACTCATGTAGCCAGTGAACCACAACATGCAGCAGCTCTGGGGTTCAGAAGTTGCTTATCAATTCATGCAGTTTCTGCCTCTCAATAGAGAGCAGGCTTTGTAGCAGATATCTGATCTGAATTTAAAAAAATTAAAATCCATACATCCTTTCATAGTGTAGAGCATTTTTACTACCTGTAGACTAAATGCAATTCTGTGGAATTTAGCACAATGAAGCCATTTTATATCTCACCTGGGTAATAACACACTGCTGGAATTTGATAAAAGGTGCTCTAGAAGATAATGATGTGAAATTTGTTTTTCAAGTATATAAATCATTACCAAAACTAGCTGAGACTCTAGCACCATGTAGACAGGTCTGTATGTGACTGTGTCCCTGCTAACAATTCTTGCTTCTCAAATGGATTTATGGGAATAAGGCAGTCTGACCAGGTTAGAGCACTTGAAAGGTTAATGTGCATGTGGCAGCCCCTGACCATTTAGACAATTCCTGAGGTACTGTTGTGCTCAACAGAGCAAATATCTAACTCTCAGGTGGTCCTCAGGAACTGTTGGTGTTAAGAAACCCCATGTTAGAATTATAAAATCACAAAATGGCTTGGGCTAGAAAGAATCATAGAATGATAGAATCATAATCATAGAATATGCTGAGATGGAAAAGATCTCTCAGCATCAGCTCCTGGCCCTGTGCAGGACACTGCAAGGATCACATCATGTGCCTGACAGCGTTGCCCAAATCTTTCTTCACCTTAGACAGATTTGGTGCTCTGACCACTTCCCTGGGGAGCCTGTTCGATCACCCTCTGGGCGAAAAACCTTCTCCTGATATTCAACCTAAACCTCTTCTGATTCAGCTTGATTATGAGAGTAGAAAATTTCAAGACACATCCAACTGTGCTGTTGTGGTGAAGTGAGATTCCTGTCATAGAGTCACAGAATCATAGAATCATCATAGACCCATAGAATGGTTTAGGTTGGAAGTGACCCTAAAGAACACCTAATTTCAAGCCCCCCAAAATTAGCAAGCACAACTTTCACCAGGCTGTTTTCCCAAGGGCCCCATCCAACCTGGCCTAGAACACTTCCAAGGATGGGGCTTGAACTCTGGCCAACCTGTTCCAGTGCCCTCACCACCTTCACAGCGAAGAATTTCTCCCAAATGTCTAATCTAAACGTATTCTTTTGGTTTGAAGCCATTCATCCTTGTCATGTCATTCCATGCTCTTGTAAATAGTTTCTTTGCATCTTTCTTGTAGGTTCCCTTCAGATGCTGGAAGACTGCAATTGGGTCACCCTGAAGCCCTCCATTTCCAGGCTGAAAAATCCCAATTCTCTCAGCCTTTCCTCTTAGAAGTGCTCCACCAGGCTAATCATCTTGCTGGTTCTCTTCTGGACTCTCTCCAACAGGTCCCTGTGCTTCCTGTGCTGGGACCCCAGAGCTGATGCAGCCCTGCAGGAGGGGTCTCACCAGAGCAGAGCAGAGGGGCAGAATCCCCTCCCTGGCCCTGCTGGCCACATTGCTTTGCATGCAGCCTAAGATAGGGTTAGCCAGGTGCTAAGCATCTCAGAAAAGGATTCCAAAACACTGACACACACTACATTAGAGAAAATCTGGCTGAATCTCAAACACAGACAATATTCTGTAGGTCCCCTATGGCAAAAAAACGAAGTTCAGCTTCCAGACAGGATGAGATCAGGCCATCAGTAATTAAGTTAAAAAAAAAAAAAAACCTGACATATTTCTATGTGTCTTCCTTTTGGGGCAGGAGTGCCTCTCAGGTGAAGAGATACAGAAGCTAGACATGGAAAATAAAAATACTTAAAACCAAGTGTATATCCATACTATATAATGTAGCACAGTACAGTAATCGTCCCTATAACTACTGAAATAGTATGGCAGGTTTTATTTTCTATTTTTCTATGCTTGTTTCTTTTTCATATTTATTCTATTGCTCTTCTCTTGAGGGTTGCTTTACTGTATACAGCTATGCTTGCCCTTGAGGTTTTCATTTTACAAGCCTACCAGGTATCAGGTGTTTGATGAGACCAGTTCAGGGAAAAAATTAGATGATACACATTTTTTGCTACCAATAGGATACAGTAGCACTTAAATAGTTTTGAGGCAGCATGCAGTATCTCCTTTTCCTTGTCTTTCTCCCCAGCCTTCCTTTTTATCCTCCATAATGCACAGCTTCAAACTCCCATCTCTGTTTAATTGGATTTTGGGACAGGGACTGTCTGTTCCTGCACAGTGGGATCATATATCTCATTATGCAAATAGTAAGTGATAAATAGCAAGCAATGAATAAATAATCATATAAAAAACCATTTAAAAAACAGTAGTTCCATTCCTCTGATTGCAATCCTTGAAGGGAGACAAATTTTTGTAGAATGGTTCCTTTTGCAGTATGAAGATCACACTCTGAGTTCCCTTGGAATGGCATGACGAGCTGTTTCATTTCAAAGATGAGGAAGAAAAGCCACCACTAAAATATCCACTGACTAGATCTAGTGTCTCAAAAATAAGGAAAGATTTATTCATCTATCTTGTCTCATTGAGAAGATTCAGTTAGTCTATGAGACAATTTCAACTTTACATATAGGCTGTGATGCCTTTGGTTGTAGTAGTATTTATCAAAATCATGGCAGAAAATCCAGAGACTCCAAAGTGAATCTTACCACAGATTTCAGGGGACTTGAAGTTAGATATCACATGAACACTCTGATATGCATTTGAGATTGTTCCAAAACTGAGTACTTCAAATAATGTCAGTGTTTTTATATAAGCAAGGAATGCCAGAAATTACAGACCAAATCTTGACCCAATATAAATACTCAGAAGACTTGATTGCCTCATAGTGTAAATTTGACCTTATAACTATGCCCTCTGTGAAAATGGTGTCATGTGACTTTCCTGAATAGTGGAATGTTAGAGCATGATATGTCCTTCTGTGTTTGAAAATACACACAAAAGAAAATATCTGCTCTTAAATCAAACACACCATACCCTTTTGCAGATGATGTCCAGGTAGCTTACTTCAGATGATTTGCAGACAGAGTTTACAGCCAAATCTCCTAGAAATTAGCAATTTATTTTCAGTCCACTGACCTTCGAAACTACTCTTCATGACTCAGATCGTCCAAACATCATTTTTTCAATACACTAAGGGCATTTGATAGTTCAAAATTACAAAGAAGAAATTGGTAATAATGACACTCTTCAATAGCTCTTTTCAGAAACTTCAAAACAATGACCTGTAATTGTAGATGAAAAAAGTGTTGCCATGTCTTAGCAGAATAGACTTATTCCACTTTTCTTCAAGTGGAATATGTGCAATAACAAGCCTGTCCATAATCATCTAAAGTGGTGGTGAAGGGGACAGAGGGAAGTGTGAGGTCCTTCACACAGGTCATGCAGAAATATTTTTAGGTAGCAAAGGAGGTAGATCTGTCTTCTTACTTGGAACAGCAGTAAGAAGTATTAGTGAGAAGAGATCATATGGATGCATGAGCTGATGCAGTTTCACGTGGAGAGGCTGCTCTGCAGTTGTTTTCTCTTCACAGAAGCATAGTCCTTGGAAAGCAGAAGTTCCACACTGTCTCTTATTTATGATGTTATACAGGACTAATATCAGAAATATAACTAAGTGAAGAGTGGAAAGACCCTCTTCTGTCAGAATTTCTGGAGGAAATGGGTTAATTTATGCTTATAAGGCTGTTAGGCAATTGAGAATAACTGGTATGTTGGTTCCAGTAGTAAACAACACTGCAAATAAATTCTGAGTATATTGATTAATCAGTGAACAAGTAAATAGAGAGAAAGGCACCTTCTTCCACTGCAATGTAAATGGACTTTCATTTTTTTTTTGACTAAGCTGTAGGAGTTAGATTCCCAGAAGAACAAACTCAACTTGAAGCCCATCAAGCTTGTCTTTATGATACTGAACCCAAGATTTCATGCTACTCTTTCCTAGCTGATTGACTAAACAGTCCTCTTGAATAGCTAGATCTCCTTCCCCAAGAAATGAAGACCAAAATTGCCTGTGCTAAGTTGCTGTCTATCAGGAGAGAAGGTAAAACCTACACTTCTTACAATTTCAAACAATTAAATTTCAGGATATTTGAAAGCTTCTATTCTGCTTAAGTGCTGAACAGTGAATACCTAACACATGACTTAATCTTATACTTTTCTCTTCTTGAACCCTTGGAGGTGTTCAGAATGGTAGGTTTTTCCAGAGCACATAGAACAGAAAAGAAGATAAATCATATGCTTAGAGAATGCAGGTAGAGTGGATAATTTGGCAGGGTAGAGAACACTGAATTTTGAACCAGAATTCATGTCTTCCACTTTCTAGGCAAGTGATGTAACCAGATGGTTCTCATAGAAATGGTGATGATGAAACTCGTGTATTTAACAGGTGGTTTTTTTTGTTTGTTTGGTTGGGGGGTTTTTGGGTTGTTTTTTTTTTCTTTCTTTCTTTGTTTGTTTGTTTGTTTGTTTTTTATTGCTTTTATGGAGATACAGGGAGGAGGACTGATTCAATTTATACTGCAGCTGTCATGAGATCTGATCCAAAGAAAAATACAAGACTGAGTGTTTGGAGACAACAGCCCAGAAGAAGAAGATGCAGAAAACTTATTTTACCAGCAAATCACATTAACTAGACGGGTGTTAAATGAAGTCACTTCCTCAGTTGCAGTCCAGGATACACAAACTTGTTCATGTACTTTTTTACAGCCAGATGTGTGAGCTGACTTCACTTATCCTATGAACTTACCTCCCTTCAGCCTGAAAGCTGTACATATTTATCACCTCAGTGATATTCTCACATTTAAACCCATAACAGAGGTATATTAGCATAGGAGCTAATACATAGCATAATACAGCTTCCTCCTTACATCTATTTTGGTCAGAGCACTGGCAAAGTCTCTGCCTGCAAGGAATCAAAGAGGCCTGGACCTTTGTTTTCACACTCTGCATGTTCTGATAACCACATTAGAACCAGAGGTAAACAGAGAGCTGATAGCTAATAGTAAAACTGTAAAAAGTAGACATAGGAGAGTTTTGCTTTACAAATATTTGTAATTAAATTTTTATAAAGAATGATCAAATCCAGATTAAAACTAAATAATGAAAATTTAATGATGAGAAAATGGAAATAATACTTAGAGAGCTAAAGTCCTTGTTTTGACAAGAAGATACCGTTAATATTTCTTAGACATACAATGTCCATTAAAATGTGAGAGCTTGTCTTAGAGTCATATAAAAATTATTTTCCCAAACTGGAACCTCTGATCTAGGCAAAGACTTTATTTGTAGCACATACTTACTAACAGGCCAGAGGTAAGAGGTATTTCTAATATATTAAAAAATATCAGAATAAATCCCAAAGAAACTATGAACAGCATTCTCCAGGGAATTTTTTCACTCATTAATATGAGAAGAAATTAGGCCCTTATTAATTGTCACTAGTTCCAAGAGAAATACTTTTCTGCCTTGACTTTGCACACATGAATCTAAGGTTTACGACCTTTCTTCTTTCCAAAAGCAAATAAATTATAAAAGTAGCTCATTCCCTCAACACACTAAAGGTATCACTTCTGGTGAATAATTTCTTGAGTCTCCTGTTTAGTCCTCAGTTAATAATTGCTTTAAACTTGTATGATTGTAGCATAAAATCTGTTATTGAAAAAATGCCATCTTGGTTACTCTCACGATGTTAAGACTCCACCTGTGCCATCTTGCAATGATTTACAATATCATTAAAGACTACAAAGACTATGAAGAGGTGATGTAACTTTGAAAGGAAAAAAGGGGGAGGAGAGAAGTGCTTTATTGAATAACAAAATTATCTTGATAAATGGGGGGATGCATCCAAAATCAATAACAAGCAATTCAATAGAAACAAGTGCAGAGTACTACACTTGGGCTTGTCTACACAAACAGATTAGTACAGCAAACTAAAGCATGAATTTACAGTAGACTTGCTGCTGCATTCTAAATTTCATGCTGACACTTTGCTAAGCAGTAAGTATAGCTCTCTGTGATGTCTTCTACTTCACATTTTGCACAGAGACAACATTAAGGCAGGCTGTAAGTATCCACAGGGGATGCTGGCATGGAGAAGCTAGTGTGCTGTAAATTTATACTCTATCTTACTGAAATTTAGTAGTTTAAATTCTACTATAGGCAGAAAAAAGAAATCAAATGCACACATTTGAAAATGTGGAATTACAGGTTAGACAACATTGCTTACACAAACAAGTTGTAGTCAGCATAACCAGCATAGTCAATGATAAATGGTGATAAATAACTATGATATGGGTATTACATAGAACACTGTTGCTAGTACATAGAAAGAAACAGAAGAGAATAATTCAAATTCTGCTTTTCTCACTGGTGGCAAGATATGAGCTAGAATAGTCTGTTTTCTTTGGAGTTCCACACTTGAAAAGTTAGGCAGGTTTTCGAGCAGTCAGAAGAATGCAGTCAAACATGTTATAAGAACAAAGACTTCTAAATCCAGAAAAACTATGACTGATGGCTGAATGGTAACAGTCTTCAAAGATGTAAAAGAATGCTGTAAGAGGACATCAGTGAGATTATTTCCAGTCCAAGGAGACTTGGAAGGAAATAATTGTTTCATTTGCAATTGTGATATTCTATACCAGCAGTTTGGAAGTGTTGATGTATACCATCCTGAGGGGTACAAGAGAAGGGCAGCAATGGAAACAAGGGGAAATGGGTCCATTACTCTCATTTCTAACATCAAGACATGTTCCACGAGTGAGCACAACAACAGCAGTAAGAAAGAAAAAGTGAAAGACTTCAAGATTAACTTTCTTTGAGGAAGGGGTACAAGAACATCGTTTTCAAGAGTTTGAGAACTACTGAGTTTGGAGACAATTTACCTAGAAAGAACAATAAATTAAGCGCACTAGAGGGTCCTAAAAACTATTCATAGACAAATATCTTTCTATGTGATCTAAACATTCTTGAACTTTTCTCTAGGCAGGAACTCAGAAGTAAACAGCTTTGCAACTCCATTTTATTTCTTTCTAAACCCACAGCAGCCATGCCAAAATGTAGACCTTACATGTGTGCATTTGAGCCAATGTGTGCACTTGGCTCAAATATATGCTTTGC
>VZTR01033838.1:267914-284232 GCA_013400775.1 Chaetops frenatus | reverse complement strand
ATAAATCTCATATACAGTTTGTTTCAAGCATGCCTGGAGCCTTGAATTATTCATTATTCAAAAATAATTTGGGTGTGTTTTGTGCAATAATGCTAGCATGAAGTTAAAATAGCAATGGCTAAACATGTATTCTGACTGTGGCAGACAAGTGTGCTTGAAAAAATATGAACAAACTAATTGGTGTAGATCGGGCATTTGGAGCATAGTCAGCAGCATTAGCTAAATATACTGATAAAAGGTTCTTGTCATTTACCAAAAACATTTTAAAGCTGTCTATACACTTGGAAGCTTCTCAGGTTTTATTCTACAGTAAGACATTGAAGTATATATTACTGGAAAAAAATGGTCAAGGCATGAAAGTATAGCACAGTAAATACACATAGACAAAATGTTTTCCCAAGTCAGACCTCTGTGAAATATTTTGACTCAATAAGCAACACAGAAGGACAGTTCCAAGGTTGTACTGTATCTCAAATGATAACAGCTGCCTTAGCATTATAAGAGGTAATAATAACATTGGGTGTACTACAGTTAGAACTGATTACTCAAAAGACATATTTTTAAAATCAAGTCATGGTTCCAAAAATGTAGAGATGCCTCCATTATCTATAGTAGACCCTTCCAGGCACACATTAATACTGAATGCTTTGCAAACACTCAAATAAATTCCAAGGTGACTGAAGAGAAAGCAGAGTAATTTAATGAAATATTTAGATGGAAACATGGCAGTAGGAATGTAAAAGCATCAAGTCCTATCTATGCTTCACTGCTGCTTTGTTTCTCAACAAGTTGATGTTCCCACTCAGTTTTTTTATATTTTGAGGTATTTGGGTGACTTTCTACCTTCCCGATGATTCTTGATAATATAATTTTTATTGTTTCACAGACACAGGTACTAAAGTAGTGCTGTTCTTTTTACCAAGCTTTTTTCAAGGACAGTTATTTTCACAGATAAGGCAGCCAGCTATCTATTAAGCAGTACGTGTGTCTGCACAATTTGCTTTGGCATTCTGTCATCACTCTGTCATCAAACATGTTCTTCCATGATAACATTTCCAAGTGTGCCTAAACACTATATTAACTTTACAACAAACTCTCTTAATGTCTTCAATTATCCTTGAATCATTCCACTTTACACTGTGTCCAAAGAACAATCATCACCACTGCTTCTAGCACTGATTTAACACTGTAAAACTTCTTGTAGAATACCACTGTCAAATAATTTTAGTTAAATGCAGCGAAACATATCTTTCTTGCAAAAAATGTATAAATGGGGAAATAGATTATATTCCACAGAGCTGGGAGCCAGCATGTTTAACCAGTATCCTTCTGCTACAAAAGATTTAGGAAACTTCTCCACAGTCTAGAACTCTGGTTTTAAATGGAATGTGACAAGACTAGAACTCTTAAGGATTATTAAACACAGAGACATGCTCCGCAACCTTGAAGTCACAGGGAAATGTACAAATACTTCTTTTTATCTGATCATGCATAAGGTTTTTTTGAAAATAAAATATTATTTTAAACAGTTTATGTTATTTTTCACTCAATTTCTGGAGAACATCAACCTATTATGTAAGGGAATTTCTTCCACATTGTCAGAAGATATTAAAAGTTACATAAACTTGTTCCCCTACAACTTTACTGGACTAAATTTTCAATGCAAACTGTTAGTGACCACTCCTCGACATGATTCCAAGGTAACTGGAACTGTTTCGAGTTTGGTATCAGCACCAAGATTTTTAACATTCTGACCAAATTTTTTACTCTTTCATTTCATTTACAACCGTCTACCATACCATGGAGAAGTTCCAAATTATGTCAAAGGGTGATCCAAATGCAAGGAGTAACTAAGAATATCCTGGCTCAGAATTTATAGTGAAATCTGGCACAACAGCTTCCTACCTGTGAAGCAATGTTTCCTTATTCCCATCTGCAGCATCAATAATGGATTCCTCACCAGCATAGGATGACATCATTAGTTTTACAATCTCTGTTGCTCCTTGAGTGGCAGCAAAATGAAGCGCCGTGCATTTTTCATTCTATAAATGAGAAAACAAGACAAAATATAAATATTTAAACCTCAGAAACCTAACTTCCAATCTATTAAACACACTGAACCAGCCCAGGATTTGTAATTCATAAATGCCTTAATTTCTATGTACATAATGAAGCTTTAGTCTTTAACTAAAGTATTCTAAGAATTGAGAGGAGTATTAAAGAATTCTAAGGAGATGGAGAAACCAGAAGACTAAAGAGATATTTTTAAAAGATTATTATGAAGCTCCTTATTATTCTATATCAAGTCTCTAAGATTTGAGATAATTATACTCTTAACAATCTTTTGTAGTTTAATTAAAAACCAGACAGATGCAGTATGCTCTAATACAAGAGATGAAGCAAATGAAAGCTACAGAAAACCACACCTAGGCCAATACAAATGAACAAATGGGCCCATACAACACAGAAAATGCATTATTTTAAAATGTCATTTACTTCCTAAGCTCGAATCTTCCTTGTAAGTAATTCTTATATCAACTTTTCTGCAGGTGAAAAATAACATTGTCCAATATGCCATAAAACTACTATAAACTAGAAAGTCATAAAACAATTAAGCAATATACAAATGACTAGAACAATATTTGCCAAAATGGGATTTTGTTTAGCTAGATGGGACCAGCCAGCTTTGATATATGCCTGAGGGTTTTGACTTTCTTATTTTTAGAGCAAGACCATTTTGGTGAATGCACTGGAATGGGCTTTTCCACAATGCCATAAGCATTCTCAAAACAGTTTTACCCATCACAAAATCAGCAGCATAAATAACCTCATTCAAAACCTATGTGTTCAAAGAATCAAACCAGTAAAAGGCAAAACTGTATTTGGTTTTGCTCTCGTGTGTTTCTTTCATCCTTGCAAACATTTTGATTAGCGATAAATATTTTTACAAATTTTTATTCATGAATGAAGCTGGGCACAAACAGTGCTACACCACAGAAACAGCAGTAGTATCACGAATTTGTGTTTGCTTACAAAGAGGATACTGTAAAGGCCAAGGCAAGGCTGAGGATAAACAAGACTGATCAGAAAGAGTCAGACTGAAGATCCCACTTTCTGGGAAGCAATGACCCTATGTAACCTATGTAAAGCAACTTCACATTTTGCCTAACTTGAACCAGAGACCTGTTTTAATTTGCTGCTCCCTCTGCCTTGCATTGGAAGAGAAAATGAACAATGATTATCTGCATGTCTTTTCTTCAGACGTCTCAGAGATTTAGAGATACTTAGGTTTTATCAAAATGACATTTCGTTCCACTCTGAGTTTTACCTGTTTTAGATCAATTTGGGCTCCAAATTCAATGCACATTTTAATCATTTCGAGGTCCCCACTTTGGACTGCCAAATGAAGTGGACTGCACTTTCCATTATTGGTAAAATTGATGTGGGTTTTAGCAGAGTGACCCAATTCTTCACCTGAAGGATGAAAATAAATGGATTTTTTTTTTAAAGTGAGAATGAGATAACAGAAGATACTAGGGCTTTCAAAACAAGCATATTAAGTGTGGAATAATATTCTCCCCTCTCAAAATATGAACGTATCATATCTATCACTAAACAACAGATGAACACACATTTAGGAAAGTAGCTAGTTTGTTGCTGCAATTATGCAAAAGTTGTCGGCATAAACTGCCCATAGGAATAACTGTGACAACTTCTTGTAAATTCAAACACAGTTATAATTGCTTGTTTTCACAGCTATTTGAGAACTAAAGCAGCAAATTGGTACTCACTGCTTGGGAACGTTGTATTTACCTTTTTTCAGAAGAATTTCCAGACATTTTTTTGCACCTGAAAATGCCGCTGCATGGATAGGCATACATCCTGTTTTGTTTGGTTTACATATTTTCCCTCCGTTTTCAATCTGGAAAATAATGTCTCAACACAGCTCAGTGACATACAGAAGAATCTGACAAATGAATATACTGTTACAGATATAGTCTCCTGGATAGCTGTCTCCCTTTTTTTATGTTGAATATGTGTTATGAAGTTTATATCCAAGTATCTTTTGCATGTTACAGCCATACAATGCTTGTGCTTCATTCTGTCTTCTCATGACCTTCAAAATCAGGTTATTTCCTTAAGTTTGTCACTCAGATAGCTATAGATATAATATACCCTCTTGAAAGATTAACGTTTCTTAGTAACCCATGCAAAGCCACTTGAACACTAGGTCCATGATTAACCTTCCTGCATTGAGCAAAAACAGAATGCAGGAACAGAATAACACTGCATCAAAGTAAAGAGAATTACCTTAAAAGATGATGGATAATTATACCTACCAGGAGTGTCAGTGCTTCAGGATTGTCCTTGTAACATGCTACAATTATAGGTGTGTTCCCTGCTTCACCTTCCAAGTTAACATCTGTACTGCTATGTTGGACTAAAATCTAAATGTTTAAGAAAACATCCAGTCAATCATAAGCCAAACACAGCAACAAAAGCCTATTCCGTTACTTTTGTTGTTAACAACCTATAGCACCCTTGCAACTTACTCATTTTGCATGCCAAAAGCCCACAATGCATAGGCAGAGGAGGGACAAAAGGCAGGAGAATGGAAGAACATGCTGGTGAAAAATTCAGACATGAACAGATTTGAAGTATAATTCTTTCCAGCAGACAGCCAGGCAATGAAGCTAAACTCTGCGCATAGCTGCAAAGTATTTTAAAGTTTGATTTAACAATTTCTTAATAATGGGAGAAAGTATTTTCTGTAGCACATTGCAGATAAGGATTTTTAACTGAAGTCTTCAACGCAAAATTCCCTGGCAAGTGGAAATGTTGTGGAATCTGCTCAATTAGGAATCTGTACAATGGACAGTAAGATGAGGGGAGATGGGGCTTGATGAAAACCGGGACCTTGCAGTCCTGAAATCCTGCTCCTGATAGTTCAGTGTCAGTCTCTATATTAACAGCTGACACTGAACTATCAGTATCATCAATTATCTCTATGACTTCCAGCACTTTTTGAGAAGCAAAGGATCTGGAAATTATAATGACCATACCGGCTTATTTATTCCCCTAGCTACCTATTTATTTAATTGTCTTTCAGTAATTTCAGTTATTTATTTTTTTGTACTAGAGGAACTGGTACACTTTAATCACTCTCAGGCAATTTGGCAATAAAAACCAAGGGAGAATTAGCTTGAATAAACAACAGAGTGGGGAAAAAATGAGAGCACAGATTTAGTCAAGAATTGAATCACAGAATCTGATAAAAAGCCCATTTTTAAAATGTCATTGACTTCAGATTTCACTGTTTTTAATTCATAATAATAACAGATTTTGTAAAAGTTTTGAGAACACTGAAACATTTTTAAAGAACTCTGAGTCTTGAATACAGATTACATGTGTTTCTTTCTTTTGTGTGCACGAAGTAAAAAAGAGACAAATCTGAAGACAAAAGGAAGTGTTGCAATTGTAAGGTTGCATTCATCTAAAAAATTAAAGAACTTTAAAAGTTTTAAAATTCTAACCCTGTGCTCCATGTGAAGTGAAAACATTCTCACTGCACTTAGACAAATGGTTAAAAAACTTATGCTACTTAAAATCTCAAAGCTATTGCTATTTTACAAGGTTCAACATGGACGCCTTAGTAGTTTCTTCACAACATTTTTTTGTGATTTTTAATTGCAGATTTAGTTCTGCTACTATTCAATTGATTATCAGAATGTTTGTTCTAAGAACTGTGCTTTCTGACTAGTTTTAACCTGGTTTTTATTTTAAATATACACTAGTTTCAAGAATATTAATATTCCTACGACATCCTATACAATTGTAAAAACAAAACAAAACAAAACAAAACAAACCCCAGAACACTGTAATTTGAAATAACACACGCCTAGATGAAGTTCCAGTGCTAAAAAGAACCTTTTTAAAGAAAGTTCCTTGCGTTTGGAAGATTGGAAAGCATTTTCTGCGAAACATAACCACTACAATCATAGCACAAACATCAATATCTCTATAGATCAGTAAGTGGCTGCTTATTGGCCAGTGCTGAGAAAACACAAACATTTCTATAGGCATCGTGTGGCACATCCTGCTCGCTAAGAAAGTGTTTCA
Organism: Chaetops frenatus; assembly: GCA_013400775.1. Classification (NCBI taxonomy): domain Eukaryota; kingdom Metazoa; phylum Chordata; class Aves; order Passeriformes; family Picathartidae; genus Chaetops; species Chaetops frenatus. The sequence continues at coordinate 278,112 of VZTR01033838.1, read as the reverse complement.
GGAGATATGGCACACATCAAGGAGGCCTTGGTGCTCTGCACGCAGCTGCTGCTGAGCTGCTTATCAGGTGTGTGTGTTTACGTGGACTTTAGACTTACCTTCACAATTTCATTGTGCAGGGACTGAACAGCCATGTGCAAAGGTGCCATCATATTGGAGTTGAGAATGTTTGGATTGGCTCCTCTGCTGAGAAGCAAACGAACGCTTTCAACCTGGTTTTTCTTTGTGGCCCAGTGCAGTGGGGTATTCCCAGAAGAATCCATCACATTTAATACTAGGTCAAAGGAGAGAAAACAAAAATAAACGAAAACCAAAACAAAACCATCAAATGTTCTGATTGCACTGTCCTCAATGGAGGTTCAGATCCGCGTTACTGCATTTCTTTGGAAAAGGAAAGGAAAAGATTTCATGACATGCAGTGCGTTGTGTTAGATCAATTAAATACTGTGCTGAATATACAGTATTTCTAAGAGAAATGGGAGAGGTGAAAGCTGTCTATTTCTTGCCCCTTACTATACTTTCTTTTTCCTCATGCCAAGAGTTACTTGATTTCCCTCTCTCCTTGACTCTTCTTTTTCCTATTTTATTTGACTTCACAGCTATTTCTTTAGAGGCTGCACAGAATAAAAGAGTGCAAAGAACTGAAATAAGAGGTAACAAATAAGTGCTTGCAAATTGTAAGAAAATTAAAGACCATATCTACTCTGTTTCACTTCAGAACACAAAAGTTAATCAATTCAAGGCAGTGATAAAAATGGTCTGTTCTACACATACACGTTGAGCTTGAAAACTGAAGATAACCTTCAACAAATATCCTAAAAAATTAGGACAAAAATGACGGTTGGAAAATAAAAAATATATTTCAGCCAGAATAATATTAATTTGGATTGGCCATTAATAAGTGAAAAAAATGAGCTTTTCAGGCCCTTGTAGGTTTTGTCAGTAGCCTACAGTCTATCAGTGGAGTCCAATGTAGTTCACAATGCTTATTACGTAACAGACACATAACATGAATAAGGAAGACAGAAAGTCAAGTCTTCTGTTCAATCACTGCAGTTTTTTCCTATCTGAAGACTATTTATCTGAGTGTCAAACAAAGTAAAACATAATGATTCACTGCATTAGAGAGAAAACAGTCCTACATAACAAGGGTGACCCAAACCACACCTGAGACAGCGCAAACTGTGGCAGACAGTTTGAATTATATTTCAGTTTGTAAATGGAGATAACACTTATCAGTCCTGTTTCAGCTGGGTCAAGAACATCTTGGTTACTGAATTTTTTTATTGTACTAAATAAAGTAATTAATAAAATGCATACTACCTTCACAGGAAGAATCGTCTATGATCAGCTGCATTAATTCTATTTGTCCTCCTTCTGCAGCGTGATGCAGTGGGGTGGCATTTAATTCATCCACTTTTGTAAGCCCAGAACGATTCTTCTTAATGAAGCTCCGTAGCCTACAGGCACTTCCATCTGAAATAACCTGTTTTGGGTAAAAAAATTATCATTTTCTCATTCTCCTAAAAGGCAGGAAGTTAGCAATGCTATATTGAGTTTCTGTGGGCTTGTTACCACTCAAGAACTCCCGCCCAGTTGCTTGGTTTCATACAAAAGTTCACAAATCCTGATCATTGATTGAGCCAACAGTGAAACTCTGACTGGTTTAACTGACTGCAGTATAAGATCCAGATGAGAAACACTGCAAAATCAACAAAACTGAAAATCATCTTGAATACATTGTTTTCTCTTTTGTAGTGAGATCAAGATCCTTCCTTCACCATGGAAAATCTCAAACAAGCAAATTCATCACTTATGTTTTTATACTCTTTCTTGCAGTGGCCACGTCAAAAGAATTCAACAGAGAGGAAAATTAATAGTCTTGATAAATTACTTTTTTTAGGTCTTTTTACAGAGACTGATATTGTGTCCTTGGCTTTCAAGTTCAGCCATTGGGCTTCTGTGATGTTCTTTGTGTCAGAGAAACAAATGTATTTTTTAATTTCAGCAGCATGCTTAGAACATCAGACTATTATCTCAGCCTGAAACAACCCAATATATTCCCAGTGAGTTCAATGACAGCTTGATACATTCCAGGTACTATGTTTTGTAAAGTAAGCCCACTCTGGAAACTCTGCTGATTATTATTTTATGATATTCTCCAAATATTTTTGTTACAGTTATTCAAACACCATTTTTCTATGTAAAGAAAACTGACAGAATAACATGATTGCAGTGGAATGGGCAGGAATTTAAAAAACAGATACTAAAAATTAAGAGAGAATAAAAAAGAAAAACGGTTCAACTACATTGGGTGGAAAAAATATGCTTATCCAAAGTAATGCAAACCTTCAAAAGGTGTGTAAGCAAGCAAAGAATAAAAAAAGGGAATTCCCTAAAATCACTGCTCCCTTCACACCTGCAAAAGAAAAGGAAAGCTTTGCTCTCCACGATCCTGAGTCGCAAAGACTCAACAATTTTTGCTGTCCTTAAGCAAATATACATTACAGGGCAGCCCATTCATGCGCTTGAGCACGTGTTTAGCTTCATTCAGCTTAATAGTCCCACTGACCTCAGTGAGGTTACTCATGTCAATAATGCTACAAATGTGTTTAAACATTTATAAGACTGAGGCCAAATACAGGGCTAGTGTCTGCTTCAAAAGTGCAGTCAGAAAAAGCTAATTGAAAACATGTGATATAACTGTGGAAAGGGTATTTAAGATGAATCAACTGTCACCAAAATAACAGCTCAATTACACACACAAGGATCTATACGTTTTAAACACACCAAAAAGCTATCTAAGAAAACCTTATTAGAGTCCAGTATTTCCTACTATTCCTATTTCTATCGATCTAGACCACATATTTCCATTTCTAACACTGGATTTATTTCTCAGTATAAGACAAAACGTGGCATGATAATAATTTCTATCGACAAAAGTAAGATTTGTCAGCCAACACCGCAGTATTTCCCAACAAAATAAGGAAGAATGAAGTCAGTTAGGTATTCTCAGTACTTGGGTTAATTAAAAACAGCAAAGCAAGCTATTTTAACAACAGCAGCTCCTTTGCCCTGCGTCTGAGCAGCTCTGTAGTGACAGATCACCCATCAGAGGGTCAAGCCACATTATGCTGAATAGGTGTTACTTAGGTCTACAGATAGTACACAGAACACATATGTGAATGGAAATGACCTCAGGAGGTATTTAAACCCAACTACAAACTTTGTCAAATTTGTTTAGCCTGCTGTTAAAAATCTCCAAGGTTGATCCAAGTCTTCCATCCTGTAAGCAAACTCTTCCTTTGTTTAATTATTCTTGCCCTTAAAAAAAGGCCTCACTTAAAGTTTGGTCTAGGTCTCTCTAGCAGCAATACAAATACATGACTTCTCATCCTATTCTCCATTACAAATGGGAAGATATTATGTCCTTTCTGACCGCAATCTCACTTTTGTAGGTTGCACTGCTGGCTCTCTTTCCCTTCATAACAGTTCCAGCACTTCTAAACTTTTCTTTCGTGTCATTTTTGCTGGATGATCTATTCACTTCCATCATGAAATGAAATTTCCATCCACGACCTCTGGACTTCTCTCTAAGTGGGGGTCTCTTTCTGTGCCCAGGGGGAATGAGAGTTGTGTCAGCAGCCCGCCGCCCGCATCCTCCTTCGCCTGCTCGCCGACTCTGTCGCTCACCCTGGGCCACACAACATCAGTGTCCTGTGCCTTCACGCCCCTCGGTCAGGGCAGCTCCCAGCCTGTGTCCCATCCCGCTTGGATCCTCCACTGAGGGAGCGGACAGGGTTTCCCGGAGGAAGGGGTCCCTGGGACACAGGCCCTGCCGAGCCCGCACAGCTGCCTCCAGAGCCCCTCCGCACCCTCGCCCGCCCCACCCTCCACCTACACCCCTCTCTCCCAGCCTGGGCCCGCCGCCCCTCCGCACGCACCTTGAAGACATCCTGCGAGGCGACGGAGGCGGCATCCGCCTCGCACACGACGCCCTGGTAGGAGCTGGAGCCGGCCGCCTTCTCCCGCGACCGGCAGAGCCGCAGCAGAGAGCGCTTCATGCCGCCCGCCCGCCCGGCTCCGAGCCGCGCCCGCCCCGTCCGCTCCGGCGACCTGCGAGGCGACACAGCGAGTGACAGCCGGGGCCCGCGGCGCCGGGGGAGGCGGGGAAAGCAGGGAAAGCAGGGAAAGCAGGCGGGGGCGATCCCGCCGGGGCGGGCATCCCGCCGGGCTGTGGCTCTCACCGCGGGCGGGCAGCTCCGGGCGGGCTCCGCGGGAGCGGAACGCCTGTGCCGGTCAGGGCCCGGCGCCTAAACTGTGCTACCTACCCCTACACTACCCTCCCGCCTCTAAAAAGGGGGCTCTACTTTCTGCTGTTAGCTTCTCTGTGTAGCCCTAACATTTTCTTGCAGGATTTGTTTGACCAGACAGTTTGGCGAGGCGTAGGAAAGTTGTAGGAAGAGTGCAGAAAGAAGCAGCCTGAGGTGTTTCAGAGGGTTAATCCCCACGCGCCTGTAACTGAGTCAGTCCTTACGGAAACGTGTGTAACTTGAGGAGCTAACAGGTTACTTAACGTGAGATGAGCAGCCTCGACAAAGGTCAGGTAGTGGACGGGGCAGAGGCTTAGGAAAAGCAGTAGGAGTCAGAGGAGGAGATTTTGTCGGCTGTGTTTTCGTGGTTTATGGCAAGCGGCAGGTTAAGCACTGCCAAAACCAAGTGTCACACCCCATATAGCCTATTAAGTAGCTGTCAACGAGCAATTCTCCATTATTTCGCTCATTCCCTTTTAAAATCTTTTTTGTACTGTCTGTGCCGCAACATCCTGTGGCACTAAGTGCCATAATTTCATTATATATTTGTGAAAAAAATGTTTTCTTTTGCCACTGGCTTCACTTAGTGCTCCCTAGTGTTTTTATTTTGAAAAAATGGAGTGTTCTTCCCCGGTTTTTTTCATCCCTGTTAGTGCTCATTATTTCACAGAGTTCTTCCAGCACTTTGCTCAATGATGGGGCCTTTTACATGCGGTTTTCCTTTTTAGATGCCACTTTTCATCTCTGAATAGCCACATCCTGCTACCCTGAATCTTTTCCATATTGCTTTCAAAGCGGAATGGCACGACTTATATGGTCAAGTTATATTCAAGCAATAGTATTAATTGTTTCTTCAATTTTTTCTTCATTCCCCTCATAAATTTTTGCAGATATGTTTGGGGGTTTTTGAATGCCACTGAGCTAAGTTTCCGTAGAAATTTTTTCCACCACAATCCCCTTTCTAACTAGTGATAGTATCAATAAATACCATTCAGGTACACACTCATATGAAGATAGTTAGGGTTACATTTCTTCTGGGTACTCACCTAGAATTTATCAACATGCAATTTCATCTGACATTTCATTACTAAATCACCAATCTTTCAGGATCTCCCACAATTATCTGTATTTTTGGTCATTCTGAAAATTCAGTAGTGCCTTCCAAGTTGCCAGAATGTTTTTGCACCATTATGTTTTTACTGACTTTAAGGGATCCCAAGAAACCACCTTGCTTTACAAAGTTGTATTCCATGTTTTTGAACCCTTAACCAAATTCAGGAAATCCTTCTTGCCTGTCCAATGACATTTTAGTTTCATTAAAAGATTATAAGGAGGGACCTTTTTGAAGAACTTTCCCAAATCCACTTATCTCTCTCTGGTGTTGTTTGTACCTTTTTTGCTTGCTGATTCCTCCAGGGAGTTTCACTGGCGTGCGTAACACCAGGCTTCTCTCTACAAACTCTGCATTTGTTATCCTTATCCTGTTATTTTGAGCCTGTAAACTCTAGAATTGTTTGTCGTTAAGTTGCTGAAGTTGCAAATCCTTAAGTAATCTTGAGATCATAAAGCTAAACAATTCTAAGACTAAATGGGTGGGTTAAAATGGAAGGGTTAATGGGTGTGGTATAAACGCTCATTCCTGTCAATTATCAGGCAACATTAAAAAAATGAGACAAAAAGTTTCTTCCCCTCACACACTGCTGTAGCCACAGGTACTGCAAATATTCAACAGCAGTGCATTAGAGTATGTTTTTTTTGCTACACCATCATTAATTGTGACCAAAAGGAACAGGGATATTTATACTATAGCACCAAAGCTATACTCAAGAAAGCTAGCCATTGGTGCCTGCAGAGATTCTAATTTTGTGGCCTGGGATAAAGATACTGGAGGAAATCTCTGTATTTCCCATCATTTTCATGGTGCCTCGATTAGGAGCAGCCCCAGCTGGTGAGAATGTTCACCTTCCTGTGGCAAGATCCCTTTGAATTCCCTGTCTGACCTTGGCTTTTTTGTTGCCCATAGTCCTCTTTATGAGAAATTAAACTCAACATCTGGGTATTGTATAAAGAAAACAAATCCCAATTTCTGTAGGAATCATTATCTGGAAATAGAAGTGTCACTGAAATATCAGTAAGCATTAGTAAAACTATCCTTCATTTCCTCTTAAAGTCCCCTAAACTGCAGCCAGAGAAATGCTGTGAAACAATAAAAGTCATGAACCTCAACCAACCATAGCTTTACTAATCTTCTTGAATCTGATAATACTGCTCCCTTCTTTTAAAATTACTGCTACATTTTAGTCTTCTAGTAAATGTTCAGAAGAATGTTCAGAGTAAGAAAAATAGTACAAAGGTTTCCATTCCCAGTTGGATTCAAATGGAATTTTAAGTGGACTGACCACAGCTTTTATTTCTGCATAATGATTTGACATAAGGAACTAATTCACAGAAGCAGTCAAAGAGTAACCTTTTGTACAGCTGTTTTTCCCCAGAGTAGATTAAAATACATTTATACCATTTTATTTCAAACATAATCTTCCTAATGGAAGAAGTGGATCCATTAGTACAAGCAAAATTCACTGAGGGTAATCATACCACAGCATTTCATTAAAAATATGATTGTTTAATAATTAAATTGTATATACAGTAAATATGCACCATTAGAATACTGGACACTGACTAACACAGTACTGCAATTTTGTTAATTTTTCAGACCCAGGAACCATAAATTCAAGCAAGTGGCAGTAATGAAAAGGATGTACTGTATGTTTTTTTGCTTTGGAAGTGATTTATTTGGCACCAGTGTTATATAAATTATAATGTGTAAAAAGATCATTAGGATTTCATGAATCAGCTTAATTCAGTAAGCCAAATGAAGTCATGATGCTACTTTAGATATTGATTGCAGCCATTCAGGAATTAATCTGAGTTCCTGTCTGAACAAGCAAGAATGCATTGTCTCCTACAAATTTTCACAAACATATTTTTACTTACCACTGAGAAAAAAGTGCTACTGTCATTTTCAAACAAGGGAGGTCAACTTGACTAACATTTTACACTTATTTCTAATGGATTTTTCATTACATTCTTTATTCTTGAGATTTTACTGTGGTAAGGAACATGCTGCTATGTTTAGCAGAAGGATTTAAGTTATTGACAGGTTTGTTACATGCCAAATTAAAAAAAAAAACTCCGAATATAGAAAACAATAATTCATTCTATTACACTGCAGAGTCTTTTTTCTCTGATGATAAATATGATATGAAAGAATATCTTACAGATTTTGAGTCCTACTCTTAATATTTTAGAGAGGAAGAAATTAAGGTAGAGGCCCATAGAGTTGTTTTGAAAGTTAGTTAAATAGATTTCATGGCTAATATCTACTGTAATAAGCAGGTGTCACTCTCTGAGAACATTCTTGGGAAGGATACTTCCTAAGGTATCCAGTGCAGCCTAGCAATTAATTAAAGCAACTGTTGGCTTCAAATTAAAAAGACAAAAACATTATGCTGGATCTAGAAGTTTAGGGCTATGGTAGCAAAAGTGAATGTAGCCCCTTGTCCCTTTGAGGGTTGGATGCTTCAGAGTGGAATGTGTACTGGTAAGGGGTGACTTAGGTACCCATTTCAGACAGTAATCCTCCTGTGAAGCTGGGAGCTGAGCCATCTCTTGCAAAATACCTTTTAAACAAGTGAAGGGCCTCTTACATGGCAAGGCTCCCTCAAACCAAAGAGATTAAAACATTCTCTCTACTTCATAATAAAAACAATCATGGTCACCAAATGGCAATTTGCTTTCTGGTAGTGATGCTCTCTTCTCCTACTGGAACTGTGCCAATGTACAGACAGAGGCTGTCAGGGTCAAAGTGCTGATGTTTGATTCTCCACCACACTGGAAAGGTCACATTTTTGTTCCTGCCTTCAGCACTGGTTTTGTGGTTTCACGTTCAGTTACCATAGACCAGACCCAGAAACCATCTGTGAAGTTGGGGAACTCTATCCTGGAGAATGGAAGGGAATACATGCTTTACACTGCTTATTTTGAATGAGCTTATTTTGGTTTTGGAGATTGTGAAGATATACCTTCAGTTGTACCATATCTGAAAAAAAAGGAGAACCTTGATAATAAAATACCTAGAACTAAATATTAGTTTGTGTTGGAAGAGATGTTTAAAGGCATCTAATTCAACCCTTCTGCAATGAGCAGAGACATCTTCAGCTAGATCTGACTGAAGATACAGGTGCCTCAGGATATTTATATGTGTGAGAGTTAGACAAAGATTTGTTTGAGGCAAGACAGTCCTAGATTATGGAAGCCTAAATCCTACCTGCAATCTAATTCAGGCACTTTCTTGATAACCAGTAATACATTCAGCAACATTATTTCTTAGTGCTACTTTCTCTTTCCTCAGCAGCTGTGTGATTTACATCACCACTGCTGTCCTAATATGTATCCACAGAATTTTCCTTCTTACTACATTGCTGCCTGTCAGGGAACACAGCATCCTCATTGCAATAGCACTTTTCATGCATTAGTCTGTTTTTCATCTGTCTGATATTTGAAATTCCTCTTCTCCTATGGTCATCCTATCCAACCAAATCTGTCCTCTACAAAGACATCTTAATCACACTTCTACTCTCTTTCTTCCTCTCTGAAGAGAACCTTTGATTATGTTTGTTCTTCCAAAGGTGCAGTCTTTGGTGGTTATTGGTTTTGAGATATTATTGATAAATGTCTTTAAGGATGGAAGTTCTTAAAAATTACTGTATGAAGGAAAACCTGCCAGAATGTGTCCTAGTAATTCATAGCTCTCTATAGGGATGTACTTGACTTTACTGTATGCAGCAAGAGAAAGATGAAATAAGTAGGAATAAGTTCTTATCAAAATTATATAAGCTGCACTATTTATCATCTTGTTGAATGTTTCCATGCATACATTATTTCCTAATGAAAACATGCAGTAAATTTTAAGCTCACTGTCTTGGAATTCCCCCATTTTGTCATATGATTCTTCAGAGTGCAGTGTACATTTCACTGCCAAACCAGAGTGCTCAAACTTTTTCATGCACATATTTGTTGGGAACCAGTGTTGAATAATGTCACGGATTTTTCCCCTGCCACCAGTTTTCAAATATAGAAAATGAGGGTGGCAACCTCAAACATGGAAAAGCAGCATTAGTAAAACAACAGCGCATATGATCTCCATACCGGCATTTCAAACTCATTTTTATGACCATATCTGTACCCTTCCTACTATCTCCTCTCATTTCTGTTCTTCTCCCTTGGCCTCTCTCTTTATATTTCAAGTCTGCTTAATCCTCTGTCTTCTCTTCCCCTGTCATTACTTTCTTTCTGTACATGTTATCCAGCCAAAATCTGTCTTCCTTTTAACTTCTGCTGACTGTATTTCTCTTTTCTAAACAAAGAGGATTCGCTTAACTCTCTAACTTTCTTAGGGACAAACATTTTCCAAAAGCACTTCCATGGTTTCTGATATCTGAAGAGAGATATGGATCCTACCTTTCCAGTGGTTAACCTGAACCTCTTGTTTAAGTAACTGGGAATAATGAATTGAATCTATTTTTCAGAAACAGGCAACACTGGAAATCTTCAGTAAATGCTTTCTATGGATCATGGCAGACTACAATAACTGCAACTATATATATATATATTTTTTTTTTTCTTCAAAACAGACTGCAGTTTCTATTTTCTTTGTCAGATTATACCTCAGGTCTTCACTTCTTTCAAATATCAGTAATGTATTTTGCAAGTTTTCTGTATCGCTTTTATTTCTTCTCGGTGAATTGCCTGTGCAATTGCACTGAAATCACGAAGGATATCTTTTGATATACTAAACTATACTTCTATAAGGTTAGAAAAAAAAA